>JAHRHJ020003805.1:0-114818 GCA_019776745.2 Taxus chinensis | reverse complement strand
TCATGGTATGACTTAAACATGCCCTGATATCTACATATCCTACACTATCATCATTGACACAACCACAAAAAAAAAACCTTCAAAAATAACTAAACATATTTCAAAATACAAACAAATCTATATATCCCAGAAAAATACAATACACAACACTTGCTCATGGATGCTCTTCCAAAATATCTCCATTTATTCATATGTCTTTCCAATTCTCAATTCACTAATACATACTTCACATATAGTTCATTCAAATTCCATGTATTTATTTTCTTCAAAAAATTTGTTGAACTCTTTATTATCTTGTTTTTACATTTTGTGAGTCAATAGTATCTACTAAAGTGTCTTGAACTTGGTCTCTCATTACTTGGTGAAATAAGAATGACTGAAATCTTAGAGATCTAAACATTATTACACACTTAAAAAGTTTTTTTAAGACACTAAGACATAATTTACTGATGTTTACCAATATTGTCTCCATAATCAATCATTACGTTACTCCATCAAGCCACTAGTGGTTCTAAACCCCAGGTAATAAAATGAGAGAGCTCGATATCATGTTAAAAACAAATTAAAAAATCACAAGAAAAAGACAAAAAAAAAAAGAAGAAAGAGAAATATGAAACACAAACACTCTTTCAAGGGTATTTCTAGTATCTTTATCAAGGATATGGACACCTATATGGTAATAGAGAAATGCTACGACCACAAAAAAATGTTTCTTCATCAAGGATATATATCTAGTTAGTATTGGAGAAATAAACGACTTACAATTTTATTCCATTCTATTTATCACCAATCACCTATTTCACTCACACCTACACATTGGCTTGTGTTTTCACTCTTATGTTATGGTTCCTCACTTAAAGTAATAATTAATTTTTGCATGCACACACATGATCTCAATAAGACATAGGGAATGTATGTCTCTAGATAATTTTAAATCCTTATTCAATCTCTTGTTTTAGTTCACTCATTGTCTCATGAATTGTTCCTTCCATTTCATCACATGTTCACCAACAATGTTGTTTCAAACATCTTCTATACAAATACACTCTTGTTAAAAATAATATTAATCCACCAACAATTATTACACTCCATCATTTCAACCATGTCAATTTCATCCTTACATTTCACCTCATCAATACTGAACATCCAAGGGAATTCACTTCCTTATGTATACTTTTGCATAATCACAAATTTTCATCTCATTTAATTGGTAATTATTTCTCTTCACTTAAGGATACGGTAACACCTCTCTCAAACTCTCTAACTTTCATCCATTTTTATACTTTTTTTAAAAAATGTTTTCATTGATGTTAAGTTGGTCAAGGTGAGTTTGGAGTATGTTCATTGATGTCAAAAGGGAGATTGTGCCTTGTAGATTCTATAGAGTAATCTAGAGAGTCTATGGTGAGTTTTCATTAATGTTGAATGATTTAAAATATAATGATGTCAAATTCTGAATGATGGATTTCAAATATTTTTTAGGTCATTTGGAGTATATATATATAGAGAGATAATTTTAAGGTAAGATGAAGAAATCTGGTCCTAATGAGGTGTGAGAGTCAATTTTGAATGTAAGTATGGGTATGTGAGAATTTTTATAAATGTACCATGTTTTCATAGGCATGTTGATGAATTTTTTAGGTTATATATAGAAGGAGAACTCCCGATAGTTAGTTTTAAGGTTTGAACATAGAGGATTCCTTAAGAATTTCCCATCATAATGAGGTAAGCTGATCATTTTTCATTGTCATTATACTTTAAAGGTGGGTATGGAAATTTTTTAGGAATTTTTATATAGTTATGTGGACAAAATTTTAGGTTACTGTTCGGGGTATTTTGCAAGATATTGAGTTTTCAGTAATACTAGGTTCTTGAAAGCGGTGTTCCCTAGTTGTAAGTATATTTTGAGATGCTCATTGGTACTTTAATATTATAAAATGGAATCTAATATCTTTCATAGATGTTGGTATGTTTCCTTGGTATGATTTTGTGGCATTAGTTCGAGGTTTAAGGTCCACATCTTTATGAAACCATAGCTTGAAGCATATTGGAGAGATATTTCTCAATCTGACCTAGAATTGATTAGTTTACAAAGTTTTATGATAGGATCACGTAGAGGAATCCAAAACTATATCCTTGTGTTTCTTTATCATCATATTATTTAGTAGACCTTAGTGAAAATGGCTTGTTTATGAATATTTTTTTGTAGTAGTTGAAATTTACAAAGGACCAATAGAATAAATGGATGTTTGAGGACCTATTGGACCTATAATACATATTTATGATGATTTATAGGAAAATTTGAATAACTAAGTGGCCTATCAAAGTTAATTTATCATGAATGGTGTTGGGATTGTTTTGGAAATTCCAAGTGTACATGGCGAGGAGATGTTCTTGAGCCCTTGTATCACGATTTGAGGAGTCTAATGCATATTGTGATGTTTTTGGGATCATTTAGTACCTGTAAATGTGTTTTATTTTTCATGGTTGATTTTTTCAAGATTGTAGAAGCTTCATATTTCAAGGCATTTTTTCTAGGTTTATAATCATAATATAACAGTCTTGGTTTTTGAGTGATTTCATGTACGAATAGATGTTGTAGAGATATCTAAGCATGGATAGATTATGTGTGGGTTATGTAATTTGTCCTTAAATTTTTTCAATATTTTGAAGAAGTTATTAGTTGATAAAGAAGTATCAAATTCAGTTTTTGTGTAAGAAGACCTAGTTAAAGTGGCTTCTTGAGTCCTAAAGAAGAAGATAACCTAATGGAGATGTTGCAGACCTTATGGAGTTGATATTATGATTTTTTCATGTTTATAAGATGGTTTTTACTCTATTATGGCCAATATAAGTGTATATGTATGACCTATAAGGTTTTTTGAGCTTATGGCATGTATATAAATAAGATAGTTTAGACCTAGTTTCTACTAGAGGCGTGTATAGAGAAAAGTGTGATCTAGAGATTGAGTGTGGGCGATGTATGTGGACTTAACGACCAAGAAGAATGAATGTATGTTGAATATATGAAGCTATAAATCTATGAGGTAAATTTCATCCATGACCTAGTGAATGTGAATAAGAAGAATAATGAGTGAGCAAAGGAGGCATGTTTTGAGTGTTTTCAAAGGCATGTGAGCTTGTGTATGAAGAACATCTTATATTTAGGGATCAAAGGGATTTCAATAGGCCTGATTGAATATAAATATTTAATAGTTAGATATCAGATAAATAATAAGAGATAAGAAGTATATAAGAATGCCATCATTTTTTGAGCGTGCAAAAAACAAGAGGTGGAAAATTTTATTAGGTGGCTGAGTTGGTTCTTGGTCTTCCTTGTAGATTTAGAGCTTCACTAAAAACCTATGGTATTGGTTCCTTATTGCAATTTTGTGATTTATAAATTCAGGTTGGTACCTTATAAATTATGCGGTTAGTGTCTCCTTATCACTTGGTGCTTATTATTATAAATTGTATTAAATATTATTTCAGAGTAACTACTATAACTAATGATATAAAAGTGATAATGTACAGTAATGGAAAAGAAAAAAATATGAAAATATATGAAACCTTAAGTGAGAGAGAGAGAGAGAGTGTTTGTGTGTGTGTGTGACAAGGTTACTTATCTATTTTCCAAGTGAGCTAGAAGTGATTTGAGATGAGAAACATCTAGAACAGGTAGGAAAAACTTTCATCAAGGCTTGCCAAGGGTTCCAGAATTCAGAATTACACAGGAAAGAAGTTCCCATGGGAGGATAGGGGCGTCAGGGTGATAGTTACTTATATGGGGACTAGTGTTCCACTCAGATACTCATGTTATGGACTTTTCTAAGTTAGAAAAGATTCATTGTTGATCCTCCTTTTTCACTGTAATATCGATGGTCTTACATATAAACTGAAAAATAGATAGCTAAATGCACATGCCTATAAACTAGATCAAACCTAATAAATAAAATGTGGAATGGGGAGTCAGATTAACTCCGGAGATCACCTGAAAAGTGATATTGAGATCTATAATTGCACTATATCTCAGACTCCATGTAGTTTTATGTGAATGTGTGTTTAATGATTCCTTAGGTTTTCCTTGTGCAATTTTTACTATGATAGCATGATAGATATAGATTTCTATAAGTATGTAAATGTGTGAGATGGAATAAAATGAAATTCCCCTCCTATGATGTGTATACAAAGTAACGAAATCCTTTTCCCTTGTATGGATGTGCTAAATGTATGATTTTGATATTCTCTTGTGCCTTGATGCAAGCTTAGGTGATGATAGATTATGCTTATAATGTTTGGCCCTTGATTTACAAGAAGTAACGAAGTATACATATAACTCCCTTGTTTGAATTTTGTAATTGAAAACTGAAAGGCCGACCCAAAGAAGTAAAAGGTGACCAATTAGTAAAACATATCTAGAAGGGTAATAACAGGATAGAGAATTTCCAGAGAACCCAGGAAGGACATGAACACCTGAGAATTTATATCCTATTTGGTGGTAGTTTCTAAGGCCATAAATGATAAATCAGTCAAGTTCCAACAATTCTATTAAATGTTTAAGGCTAATAAGAATGCAAGACATAAAGAAAAAAGGAAAAAAGGATTTGTCAGCCACTAGTTTTATTTCTTAGGAATAATGTATACATAGTATTATTTAGGACCTATAAATGTACCCATGTGCATAGATTTTGTGTCTATAGGTGCTTGCTAAAGTCTAGTTGATGTTGGATAAATTAGGGGTTGGTGCTCATTGTGAAGTTGGTGCTTCACTACATCTTGATTTTTGTTTATTAATGAAAATATTAGTGGGGTTTCTGCCCTTTAAGGTTTTCCCACATACATATTGGTGTTCTCTCTCTTGCTTTTGTTCCTGTGGATTACTGTTTCACACTCATTTGGATGGATGCTATGTGTTTAAAAAAATTTCATTGATGAAATAAGATTAAACATGGGATTGAACAGGAATGTCACACATCATGATATCTTGTTAAAGTAAGTGATATTGTTTTGTTCTTTGAATTATAGTGGTCTCACTTTGTTTCAAGGTCTTATCACTAGCATGGAGTCATGATTTCATCTGCAGTAGAGTGGGTGTCTCAAGGGGGCTAGAAATGCTCATTGAGTTTTCCTTGTGTCTATATTAGTTCTTATATCATACTCCTAAAATAAAAATATACATGTCTTTTTTCTCTTTAGGTTTCTCCAAGGGTCAAGTAGTGATTGACTTAGAATTGTGTTGATGTATTTCTTAGGTATGTCACAAAGTCCAAATGTAAAGTGAGCTTGTACATTTTTTAAGGATGGATAATTCTAGTTCAAGACATTTGAAGGTGCTAAAGAATTCTGAAATCAAGGTTTTTAATGATTGAAGGAGACCTAGTGTAAATTAAGGGTGAGAACATGCCTAGTAATCATAGGAAAATGAGATGGTTTAAGAAAATTCAGGAGGGACTCATGAAAAATAAACCATGGGAGATGGTATAGAGGAGTGATTCATGATGGTGTGAAGAAAAAATTAGGGGAAGAAAGTGAAAATCTAAGTTGTAGAGCCAATTTTTCAAAGAACTAGGTTTTTGAGAAGGTCCAAATAAGCCTCAACTTCTTAGAAATTGTGCTAAATTGATAGGGATTATTCAGATAAGTCATAAGATATTTTTTGGGAAAAATTGGGATAAAAATATAATGTAAAAGGTATGATGTCATAAGATGATGAAATTGAAAATTTTAATCTATTCTTCTAAGCTAGTTTCATGTCATCCTCAACTCTAACTTTGAGTGATAGAAGAAATATTAAAATGTGACATAAAATGAGTTGGTCAAGCCTTTTTAGTGTTTTGGACATGGAAAGGAATCTCCAAGGGGTCATGAAAAATCAATTGTTATCTATAGGTCTGACCTTTATCATACATAAAAGGATAAGGTTTTAATGAATTGTTTTGGTAGGCATAGGTGTGTGTTGGGTAGCTTCATGAAGAGATTATTATTAGTGTTCTTGAAATATTCTAAGGTTTCTAAGTTCTCACAAATTAATTTATAGATCATGTAGGGTGAGGATTGTGAATTAAAGGTGAAGTTTTTCTTATCTACTGCTTGAAGAGAAATCATGTGTAGCTTCAACAAGTCTTGAAATTTTTGAGCAAGTGTTTGTATGAGCACATGTCGTTCAAGTTCAAATGACCAACCACATTTGAGTACAAGCCTGGATGACCTGAGTGTAACCATATTTTAATGAGGTTTCAAATAAATTTTTTTAATCTTTAATTATCCCTTTAAGTGAATGTTTGTACAGTATTAGCTTTATCATTGATCATTTCAAGATCCTTTATATGGACAGTTAAGTAGACATAAAATTGTAAAGCTACAAAGGTAGTGATTTTCACCTCATAATAATTTGTTATAAAACTATTATTCCATGTGTAAAAAATCACATTAAAATTATCACACATCCAAAATTACATTAAGATCGATTGAAAAGGTGGATTGAGTGCTCAAGTATCAATCTAGGATTTGGTGATGAATCAAAACCTCTCATGGTACACAGTTCTAAGTTGAGAAAACAACCCATTTGAGCCTGATTTGGAGATATTAGATCTAAATAAAATGGACCTGATATTTTTTTCAATACCTTGAAGGATTATCACTACAACCATCATAGACTTAGGAATGTTGGTATGTTTTATGTTCTCTCAGTTTAAAGATTGTGTTGATATTTCAAGAGTGAGTACATTGTTTTAAAGCTTGTGTAAGTGAAGATGTTTTGTGAAGACATGATAACTAAGTGTGGTAAATTATAATATGGTATCATGTTTGAATTAATCATATAGTTTGTAATGGTGCTAAAATATCTTTCATTGATGGAAGTAATATGATTATTTTTCACTGAGAAAGTTCTGGTCATGAAATGTCAATTAAAAAAATGAAGTACCAAACTTCAAGATGACCCAAACTTCTAGCTCTTTTGATCTTCAATTTATTGAATCTTAGTTAAAACTTATTGTAGTAATTATACTCTAATCAACAGATTGAGTTTAGATTATATGCATGTAATATCTTCATGAGAATAATTATGATGAACTATCTTTGCACCTATTTTGTCTTTCATGTCTCAAAATGAAGAATATGTAGATGAATGGTGAAGTTTTAAGACCTTGAAGTGAATATTTTAGATAATGAAGTATCATGATATGTTTTGTAAATTATTTTTCTCTTTATAATATGTCTCTTGAAGATGTAAGATGATTGACTAAAGTGTACAGATCATTTAAGGAACCTTGAAAATTGCTCTCTACACATTACTCTCAATGCATTCTCTGTGTTTTTAAATGAAGGATATAAGAAAATAAAAAAGTTTGAATATTTAAATGAGACCCCAAATGATTTTTTATGGTGTATGTAATATTTTTTAATTATGTAACTCCTCTGTAGGGCTTGTCAACACTAGAAGACAAAGATTGTATAACGGATTGAAAAGGGAGGTTGTAAGAGTCCTAACTCATATTCTCCATTTTTGTAACTTAATGTAAAATAGGCATTAAAACACAATTCCTTTTTTTACTTTCTTAGCTATATAATGAAGAGTATGAAGGCTGTGGAAATGAAAGGAAATATAGAACCTAATCTTTCTAAAAGGTAATATTTTCTCATTTTTAGAATAATTATGTCTTGTCCTTTAGCTTTACTGATCCATGTTGAAAGGATGAAGGAACATAATATAGGTGATAAAGTGAAGTGAATGAGTCAAAATAAAGAATAAGTATGCTTTAATACAAATACTCTCTATATTTCTTTGAATAATGCTTACATGCAGAGATAAAGAATAAAGGAGTACCAGATTATGAGATTGATGAAAGGTGATGAAGTAGTAAGCTGAAACAATGATCACATTAGGTTGGTGTAAGTAAATAGAAGAATAAGGTGATCAAATTATCTATGTTTAAGTCTGAGTTGCAACTCAACAAATTAGGAGTGAGCTTCCCTACAAGTAGGTGCTTATAAAATAGCAGTCAAGTGGGTGTCTTGGAAATGACTTGAAGTAGGAGCTTCAAAACTAGAGTTAGAAATTCAGGGTGAGTGGGTGCTCACCACTTTTTGAGATCATTGTAATTCTTTCTGGAAAATTTTCCTTAGATATTACTTTGATTTCTCCTTTCTGTGAGTTTTCTCCCTTATTGGGTTTCCCACCTTAAATCTTGTGTTCTCATGTGTTTGTTGTTTCTTCTTATTCCATGATGGTTTTTTTTATAAGTCCACTATTTGAGAGAATAATAAATTAGTGGTGCAGTTACTACTACATCAACATGTATAATTTTTAAAAGGAACCAATTCACCCCCTCCCACTTTTAGTTCTTGAATGTTCAATAATTGGAATCAGAGCAGGTACCTTTAGAAGAAATTATAACCACTTAAGGAGATACTTCTTACAAAACATGGATAATAGTCAAGTTCTCTCCATGAATAGGTAAACTATCTTTAATGAGACTAATTACACGTTTTGGAATGTCATGATGAGTGTGTACCTTTATTATATTGGATATGATATATGCGTAATAGTTGAGAATGTCTACACTATTCCTAATACATCTATCACTTCAGCAACTGATAAGAAAGCTAATGAGAAAAATTAAAGAGCCGTGAATTCCATTCTTTTTTTATTATCTAAAATAGAGTTTGTAAAGTTCATACACTAGAAAACTTGTAAGTAAATGTGGGACAAATTAAATAATATATATGAGGGAGATGAAAACGTCAAACTTGCCAAATTACAAACCTATAGAACACAATTTGAAGGCCTAAAATAGAAAGAGGATGAGGGAATTTATTTGTATGTGCAAACAGTGAATGAAGTGTAAATATGATAAAAGGAGTACATTAAAAAAAAAGGAATATGTGATTTTTATTGAAATTATTAAGGTCTTTGACTCCCAAATATGATGTAAAATTTTTATATGTGGAGGAATCAAAATTTAAAACTAAGCTAAAAATGGATGATCTTCATGGAATCTTAGGGGCATATGAATTAAGAAACTTAGGACCCAAATCAGGAAAGATAAAATTACTTTCAAAGTTGAAAAGAACCAAATTCAAATAAGAGAAAAGACAAAGAAGAATTTGATATGGAAATTTATGATGAAAATATAGAGAGACTTTGTTTATTAAGAAAACTTACAAGAGGCTCAAGTAAGTATAAAGGAAAATTTCCCTTTAAATGCTTTAATTGTATCAAAGTAGGAAACTTTGCATCAAACTTCCCTCATAAGAAAAATGAAGTAAAGTATGAGCATGAAGAAAAAGGTAGGAGACATTTTAAGCATAAAAATAGCTTCTGAAAGAATGAAAGAGAATCATTTTCAAAAGAAAAACAAAGTTTTACCCAAAGGACCTAAGTTCAACTAAATAAAGTGACATAATCAGCTATGAGAGTGATAAGGATGAATCCTATAATGAGACCTTGTTCATGGCATTTTAAACATCACATCAGAGACGAACCAAAGGGAATAATTATGTTGAGATTGAAGACTCAGTAGAAGAAAATGTTTTTTGTGGACTTGAAGACTCAAAATGAAAGAAAAGCGAAAAAAAACCTGATTTGGAGAATTCATAACCACTCTAGGTTAATTTCCAAATTTAGAACATGCCCCATCAAATATCATATTCAAAGGGAAACTAAAATATTCTAGGGGAGTACTAGAGTCCACTCCACACTATTTAAAATCCACAAATCCTATAAAGTTTCATAAATCAGATTCAATAAACAATATCTCATAAGAGGCATTCATAGGATCCTAAATAAGATGAAGAATTTTATTTTCTCCATATAGTTTGACTAGCTTCCCTTAGAATGGTATAGAGGCATATGACATATCCATTTGGACACTACCTCCCACACTAGCGCCCCACTTTCATGACAATGACATGCCCCACTTGGCAGGGAAATCCACTATAACTGTATTTATGGTCAAATATTTTCCAAGATAGGTAGTAAGTTGTACCACTAAACCTTTAACACACCATACAACTAGAAATTCCCTCAAATCCATGGCATAACAAGTCCAAGAGGTTTTTTTTTTCTATATATCTATCTCATTTATAACCTCTAAAGGAATAACATTATATGAGCCTCTTAAATAAATCATATAATTATGAATAAGTCTCCGATTGAAAAATTAAAGTATTGAAGAAAGGATCCACATCCAATTGTAATTAAACCAAGGATAAGCCTAAATATATTTCTAGTGGTTCTTCCTTGACCTCTATCTCTGCAAAACTTGAGGAATTTATTATATTTCCTACATCCCTTTCTTAGAAAAAAATATCATCCTTCAACCCTCGTTAATATTCAAATTCTCTTTTTCTGAGTTATGGGATTCTAAGAAATTCTAAAATAGGTACTGTCACTTTTATCTGACATAGAATCTTAGCCATGTGACATATGGTATACATTGTTCGGGTTGGACTAGAGGTAAGGGTAAAAACTCTTTCTATTGGAATTTTATCTTTTATAGCTTGGATAATAATAAAGGTGCTTGGATTTGAAGCATGGGCATGACCCCTATAAGGAAAAGTGTTCTTAGGATCATCCTTGGGGATATTGGTCAAGATAGGAATTTTTAGTTTATCAGGGATAAACCCTTTGACTTGTATATTTCAAAGGTTATACTTTTTTTCTTGAGAAACCACAACATTTAATAAATGTTTCCTATCTTCTTTAGAAGGGATCCCACCATCATAATTCTTGATCACTAGATATCTTAAGTAATAAAATTCATGATTTGGGAGCTCAAATGACCGGTCCATATCTCTATCAGCATTAACAATAGAAGGATTGGAAAATACATGGACTTATGAAATCCCAGAAGTCCTCCATAGTTTTAGCATATAAGATATTAGTTGAAGTAGCTCCTTTCATTGGATATTTTCAGAATTCCATCATGCATATGTCATCAAAACCAGCTTCAACACTAACATCATAATCTCTAGAAAGTGGCTCATAAAGGTAGTGTGGAAATAAACACTTATCACACCATTTAATGATGTGATCTTCCTCTATTAATGACACCCTTACTTTTAATGGATCATGGAATGTTGTGTTTTCTCTAGGGACCTGATGTTTATAGCAGATAATCCTAGCTCCTTTTTCTCTATCACCATCCCAACGATCTTTGGGATGGTTCCTAAATATATTTTGTCCTTGGGCTTGGTGTTGAACATGAGGATTTGAAACTAGTCCTTCTTCTTCTCTAGCAAGTGTGTATGAAATTTCTTTAAATTCTCTAGCCAAAGTTTTGAAAACATCTTCTGGGTCAATGTAGTACCAAAATCTTTCACATTAGGCATTATTTAGCCTAGTTTTCATACTACTATTTTTAGGGTTCTTAAGTGAATAAACTACTAATTAATCCAATATTTTGGCCATATTATTTACCTTTTATTTATCTTCCCCCACACATTTTTATATACATGCCGAGCTATTTCGTCGTTATACCATCATTTTATCCTAAACTGAGTTCCCTAAGCTTGTACTGGGGTGCCCTGAGGCATCCTAGTCCCACTTGGGGTACCCTGCTCCTTTCTTAACTTTCCCGACTCATTTTGGGCTCTTTCTAGCCTTTTTTTATCTTTATCTTTTTCCTAGTCGACCATATTTAGATTAATTAAGAAATTAGAGAAAGACAACCCTATAAATATAAATTTATGAGACCATAAAGAGGGTCCTAGCGTCACTTACCACTATCACTCCATCTAGAGTTACATCCATTGCATCACTTGCATCCACATACTTCCATGAATCAAATCTAGGAGATCTACATCAACACACATAGGATATGGGGTTCATTACTTAACCTTTAATCACTCGGCACACTCGGTGCTTCTTAGTAGATCTAGTGTGACAGATAGGGAATATTACAGGTTATCTTGCAACCCTACAAAAATATTATTTTTATCCTTCACAAATACCAGGGTGCATATTCTGCAATTAGGGTACCTCGGGGTGCCCCTTTACCTTCCTGGGTTCTCGAATCCATTCAGATCTTCCATATCCAACCTTTACAGAACATATGAGTGATCGTTCCTACTCTTAGAATTCACACTTAGACCTATGACAGTCTCTTAAAATCAGCTATGGTATTTCTCATTATTTCCTTACATATTAGGGTTTAGTTTCATTTGATATAATTATTTAAATTCATTCCATACTACTTTAGTGATGTGAATCCAGCTGCAAGAGGTTGAAATACCTCCAAAAACACACATAAAAAGCTTTGCAAAATAAACCAGGAGTTTCAAAATAGCTTACTTCTCATTATGGAATTCACACTGATCTATTACATCATTACAATTCTCCTTTTATTTCAAGACTACCCTAAAACCCTAAAATGCCAAAAAACCCTAAAATGCAAAACAACTCGGATTAACCCCAAAATTTGCGTGCCAAATATGAATTCATAAATTAGGGCTCACGCGAAATTTGGACTTATTATGACAAGCAAAACAAAAGTTATTAAAGTTCTAAGACCTAGTCAAAAGCAGAAAAAACATTCGGAGCCAATTTTAGACCACTAGATGAAGGAATCCGGCCCAGAAAATATGCCAAAATGAGCACAAACTTTAGGAAAATTTGTCCCTAGCATATTACTAATCAAGATCTACCACCCTGTAAAATTTCAGGATGATCCAATAGTCGAATCAAAAGTTATGGTCTCAGAAAGTTATGCTCCCGCATCATTCTCCCCTAGTTGAAAAAAATTATTTTTCCTACAAATTTAGTTGATGGAATTCATCCAATTTTACACTGTCAATATTCTTCAACTCCCACTTAGGAATCCAAGTATTTTCTTCTTGCTGCAAACCTTCCCACTATACCAAATATCTATTGTAGCTCCCATGCCTAGTAGTGATTGTCTTTTGGTCCAAGACACGCATTACCCTCTCCTTTTTCTTCTTCGGCATCTGTTTCTCCCAGTTTATTTCTTCCTCCTATGCAACATTTTCATCATGACCTGGAAACTTATATAAGTCAGAAACATTAAAAACTGGTGAAATAGCAAAGTTGTTCAGGTAGCTCCACCTTGTAGGCATTATCACTCATTTTCTTCAGAATCCTACATGGCCCAATCTTCTTATACTTTAGTTTATTATATGTTCCCTTTGGAAACCTCTCTTTTCTAAGATGAACCATCACCATATCTCCTTCTTCAAATACACTTACTCTCCTACTTGACATCTGCAGCTATTTTATATTTTGCATTACTAACTTTCAGCTTTTCCCTCACTTCTTCTTGCAATTATAGCATGTGTTCTGCAAATGCTTATGCATCATCACTAGTTTTATCTTCACCTGGTAGAACAATCAGATCTAGGACCCCATTGGGGTTCCTACCATAGACAATCTGGAAAGGAGACCTCCCTGTTGACCTGTTTATCGAGCTGTTATAAGCAAACTCAGCCTGTGGTAAAGCCAAATCCCATTGTTTTGGCTTTTCTCCAACTATACAACGTAGACAGATTTCCCAAGCTTTTGTTCACTACTTTTGTCTGTCCATCAGTCTGGGGGTGATATGCACTACTGAACTGTAGTTTTGTCCCCAATTTCCTCCACAGAGTCTTCCAAAAGTGACTCAAAAACTTTGTGTCCCGATCTGAAGTGATCGTTCTTGGAACTCCATGCAACCTGAACCACTTCTGAAAAAAACAAATCTGCAACTCTAGAAGCATCATTAGTTTTTTTACAAGAAATGAAATGAGCCATTTTAGAGAACCTATCAACCACAACAAAGATAGAATCATTCCCTCGCAGTGTGTTAGGAAGTCCTAACACAAAATCCATACTCAGATCAACCCATGGCCCTGTAGGGATAGGTAATGGCATATACAACTCAGCAATTTGTGCATGGCCCTTAGCCATTTGGCACACTCTACATCTTTATATGATCCTACTTATGTCCCTCTTTACCTTTGGCCAATAATACTTCTCTACCACAAGAGCAGTTGTCTTACTTATACCAAAGTGTCAAGCCAACCCTTGATTATATAATTCTCTTATAATATTTTCTCTCATTGAACCAACAGGGATGCACAATTTTTCTCCCTGAATAAATAACCATCTTGCATCAAATAATCAGAAGAACCACTACCTACTTTAGGGTCCTTAAGCATTGTCTAACAACATCACCAAAATCAGGATCACTTTCATACAATTCCTTAACTACCTCAAACCCTACTACTTTATTTTCCATTGTTATCAAAAGGGCTACACGCCTACTCAAGGCATCAGCAACTTGATTCTACTTACCAGACTTATGCTTTAAGACAAAAGTATATTCTTGCAAAAATGAAACCCATTTTGCATGCCTACTATTTAGTTTCTTCTGTGTGTTTACATACCTCAAGGCTTCATGGTCAGTAAAGAGTACAAATTCCTTTGCTACCAAGTAATGTCTCCAATGCCTTAATGCTTGAACAATAGCATAAAATTCCACATCATAAGTAGAATATTTCCTCCTAACTTCATTTAGCTTTTCACTGAAGAATGCCATAGGTCGTCCTTCTTGACTCAACACAACTCCAATCCCGACATGTGAGGCATCACAATCAAGCTCAAAGGCCTTGCTAAAATTTGGCAATACCAAAACATGTGCCTTTGACACTTTATTATTCAACAATTCAAAACTATGTGTTTCTTCCTTGGACAATACAAACTCCTTCCCTTTGTACACTCTGTTATGGGTGCAACAATGCTATTGAAATTCATGATGAACTTCCTATAAAAAGTTGCCAATCCATGAAAACTACGAACCTCTGTCACATTCCTTGGAATAGGCCATTCCAGAATTGCCTTTACTTTTTCTTCATCGATCCTCACTCCATCCCCTGATATGACAAATCCCAAAAAAACAAGACTTTTCTGAAGGAATCTACACTTCTTTAAGTTTGCATACAAACTCTCTTTACGTAACAATTCTAGCACCAATTTCAAATGCAACAAGTGTTCTTTCATTGTCCTACTAAATATCAAAATATCATCAAAAAAGGCAACCACAAACTTACCATTGTATTCTCAGAGTACTCTGTTCATCAACCTCATGAATGTACTAGGTGCATTAGATAGCCCAAATGGCATCACCATCCATTCGTATAATCCATCTTTTGTTTTAAAATCAGTTTTCCATTCATCCCCTTCACGGATTCAGATCTGGTAGTAACTACTCCGTAGGTCAATCTTGCTAAAATATCGGGCTCCTGCTAGCACATCCATCATATCATCCAATCGTGGAATTGGAAACCGATACTTAATTGTGATCTTGTTTATGGCTCTACTGTCTACACACATTCTCCAGTCTCCATCTTTTTTGGGAGTCAATAACACTGGAGTTGCACATGGACTCATGCTTTCTCTCACTAACCCTTTTTGTATTAGATCTGTCACTTTTCTGTTCAACTCTTCACTCTATGTCAGACTCATCCGATAGGCTGCCTGGTTTGTAAGGGCCGATCCTGGGATCAAATCAATATGGTGTTGAATATCTCACTTTGGGGGTAACCCATCTGGTAGCTCATCTGGTATGACATCTTTGTATTCTTTTAGTATCTCTTCTGCTGCAATAGGTATATTAAAGCCTTCTTTCTCCAGCTTCTTTGACATTAGTGCATAACAACATCCAACTTCTTCCATTTCTGTAACAAACTCTTTTGTAGCCAATAAGCCCTCACTCTTCTCTTCTTCCTTGAAGGGTAATAAGACCACCTTTACACCATCCTTCCAAAAGGTATATGTATTTTTCCCTCCATCATGTGTAACCTTTCTATCATATTGCCAAGGCCTACCCAGTAATATATGACATGCATCCATTGGGATAACATCACACCACACCTCATCCCTGTAGGTATTCCCAATTGAAAACTTTATAAGGCATCTTTTATCTATGGTTACTTCATTTCCTTTCTTGAACCATGATATACGATAGGGATATGGGTGCTTGCTCACATTTCAGATTCAGTTTATCAACCATTACAGTTGAAACCATATTTTCACAACTACCACCATCAATAATAATTTTACATACCTTTCCTCCAGAGGTGCATCTTGTTCGAAATATATTTGTTCGAAGCCAAGAATCAGCTCCAGCAACATCACGTTCTTTCTCCTTCCTTGGGAAAATCATCGTCCTCCTTATCATGAGGGTTTCACCCAAGTCTACAGCAACCTCCATTTCTTCTTCCTCTTCAGCCTCAACCAGATTTACTCGTGGTTTTTCTACTTGCCATCTAACTTGTGTAGGATAGTGCGGACACTCAAAAGCTCTGTGCCCCTCTTCACCACATTTGTAACATTTATATTTCCTTTGGGGGCTATTCCAACCCCATCCTCCATTATAACCTCTTGCCCTCTGAAATCCCCTACCTCTTTGGTAGTTACCATGGCTTTGACCAGAATCTTCATGCCCTTCTGTATTAGAGGATTCACCTTTTTTAGATTCAAATCTACCCCTGCCCCTCATTGGAGATGATGATGGACCTCTCTTCACACCTCTTCTAAAATTATTCCTCTTGTTCTTTTCCTCTGCCTTTAATGCAAGTTGATAAGCATCATCTAGGCTATGGATCCGGAGCATACTCAGCGCATCTTGTATGGTGTAACTCAACCCATTAATGTACCATGTAGCCTTTTGTTCTTCAAACTCTCCCTGTTCCACCCTAATTGATAACTTGTAAAATTCATTAGTATACTCCTCAATACTGAGATCCTTCTGCCTTAGGTTTTGGAACCTTCGAAAGAGTGTCTGAGCATAATCTATAGGAAGAAACTTTTCTTTTAGCTTCTTTACCATTTTATTCCAGTTTCAGATCTTGCCCTTTCCATTCCTTTGTCTTTCATTTTTTAGGTGATCCCACCAGATCAATGCATGTCCAGCTAACTTAGTGCATGAAAACTTAACCTTCTTCTCCTCTGAAAGGGTTTTCCACTCAAAGAATATTTCCATGCGATTTAACCAGTCAATCAACTCCTCTGGTCGTAACCCTCCACCATAATCAGGAACATTAATCTTGATGTCGTCATTCTTTCCCTCTAAAGCCTTGATCAATCTCTCCTCAAATGGTCTCTCATTCAAGGTTTCTTCATCTCTCTCATTTTCTTCTTCATCTCCTCCTTCATTCATTGATGGAGGCTCTTCTTCAATATCACTATCTGGGTTTGCATCCCCATTTGCATGTCTCCTTCTAAGGTGTGTAACTTCCCCTGTGAGCTCAACAACTTGTCTTTGTAGCTCCTGCATATGCCTATTCATCTGGGCATAACCTCCCCTCCCGCGTCTAGCCATGGTTATATAAAACAGAGGTAAAAACTACACATAAAAATGTAATATGTTACCTTAACTATTTCCGCAAGATCAAAATCCAGCTGCAAGAGGTTGAAATACCTCCAAAAACACACATAAACAACTTTGCAAAATAAACCAGGAGTTTCAAAATAGCTTACTTCTCATTCTGGAATTCACACTGATCTATTACATCATTACAATTCTCCTTTTATTTCAAGACTACCCTAAAACCCTAAAATGCCAAAAAACCCTAAAATGCAAAACAACTCGGACTGACCCCAAAATTTTCGTGCCAAATATGAATTCATAAATTAGGGCTCACACAAAATTTGGACTTATTCTGACAATCACAACAAAAGTTATTAAAGTTCTAAGACCTAGTCAAAAGCAGAAAAAACATTCGGAGCCAATTTTAGACGACTAGATGATGGAATCCGAGCCCGAAAACGTGCCAAAATGAGCACAACCTTGCAAGCAATTTTATCCTTAGCATAGTACTAATGTATATCTACCACCCTGTAAAATTTTAGGACGATCCAACGGTCGGATCAAAAGTTATGGCCTTTGCAAGTTATGCTCCCGCATCATTTAGCATGCTTTACAACATTTATTCCCCCTATATTAGATTAAATATTATTATACTTTCCCATATTTTAGTTTAATTTAAGTTATCAGTCAAGTACCTTGTTATTTTGAGGCTTCTCTAGATTAATCAACTTGACACCTTCCCTCTTTGGAATCTTCCTACCCGCATTAATATTGTTATAAATTTGGAAAACCATACAGAATTCATGCCTCAAAGTTCTTGTATTCTTATCCGTTAGATAATAGGATACCTTTTTTTCAAATGCATCTAAGTGCCTCATCAAGAAAGAATCATCACTAAGCCTTATACCAATATGTAATATAGTTATGGTTTTATTAAATCTAGTGTTAAATTCTTACACACATTCGTTTGGAGTTTTCTTAATATTCTCAAATTCAATCAAGAGAAACTTGGGATCAATCTTATCAGCATACTATAACTTGAAATAATTTTGCATTTCTATCCAGGATTCAATTAAATTATATGGTAGAAAATTATACCATTCTCTAACATCTTCTTTTAGAGTATATATGAATAACTTTATATAAACATCTTCATTCTCTATTTAAAATTCATTGATGATATTTTGAAAAATCTAAGATATTGATTTCCACTTAAATCATTATTTCCTTGAAATATAGACAATCCATTTCTGATTTCATGACGTACTTCATTCGAATATCCTACCATCCCATGGAATCTTATTGGTATGTGGGTATTAACCACAAAATGAGATCTTGGTGGAGGTTGTTCCATATTTTTTAGTGCAAGTGTTTGAAAATAAGGATTGAAACAATGGGGAATTGGGGGTTTTAGTTGAAAAGGAGTATGATCCACATAGTAGGAATCCTTCATGGATTCAGTTTCCCAAAACACTCTAGCCTTAGGAATAAACAATGGACGAAGAAGAACGATACATTTTCTACTAAGAAGAGTTCAATCCTATTGAAATAATCAATGAACATTTCCCTAAGGGATACTTGATTTAGATCCTCCAAGTATGCTAACATAATTTTCCACTAAGGGTCGATCCAATTTAGTAAGTTAAACAACCGTCTCTTCTAAGCCTTGATCACCCACTAGTTTCCAAACTTGCTTTCTTCTTGAATTTTTTAATCTATCTCTAGAAGAAATCCTATGGTAGGATTAGCGTTTAAGAAGGATCTTCTTCTTTCTAGCTTTGCAATGGTGAAGAGTTAATCAACAAGGAGTAAATTATTTACATTGCTATATTCCATTTTTTTTTCAAAAATACGAAGCCACCACTAAAATCTTGCACCTTATATATGTATATTAACTCAAATATCTCGTTAGATATTGGATTTATAGATTAGTAAATAAATATTTTCAGATCTTTATGAATTTTCCTGCGTTTTTCCCAATGGAGTCAGACTTAATGGAAAGTCTGTTTATATTGAGAGAATATAGGGACAAACACATTCAATAGGGAATATATTTTTGAAAATATTTGTAAAGGGAATTATGAACATCAATTTAGATGTAAAAAATAATAGTGTCATAAGCTATGTGTAGTGCCCGCTTCAAACCACCACTTGAGACCTAAGAAATCAACTAGGATTAGCTAGGAAAATTATGGAATAATTTTATTTTGTTTAAGGGTAACAACAAGGTTATAAGGAAACAAATTTCACAACTAGGTTTAAGGCTACTAATAAGGCCAGAGTTTAATTTCCAAATTTCACCTGACAATTACCCAAGGAGGATTTCTCAACATTTCCTCTTGGCACGCGTCAATAACTTTTGTTTGTCATGCGTCAACATCTCCTAGTGACATGCATCAACAACAATTGGTTATCGCGCGTCAATTCCTCCCTTGACGTGTGTCAACAACTCATGTTTTCACCCATCAACACTTCCTTTGATGTGCGTCGATGAACTTCTTATTGCGTGTCAATACATCACCTTGACACATGTCAACCACACGTGAATAGCTCCTAGTGATGCATGTCAACAACCCCGGGTTGTCGTGCATCAACTCTTATCCTTGACACGCATCATCAACCTTCCATTTTCACGCACCAATGCTTCTCCTTGATGCGTGTTAACAACCTTCCATTTTCGTGTGTCAATGATTCTTCGTGTCACATGTCAATACATCTCCTTGACACACATCTTCAACGTGTCGAAACTTTTCTCCTCATGCACGTCATCTCCTTTACTTGTCGCGCGTGAAGAAAGGAAAACTTCCATGCCACATGGAAATCATGCATGCCATGTGTCAACTCATGATTGGGCTCGAGTCGACGGAGAAGCGGAGAAAACTGGGAACATATTTCTGAGCAAAATTTTAATCCTTTTAACAATTAGATTATTATACTTATATTTTTCCAACCTTAAACAACAAAATGGCTATGCAAGTTTCAAAATGGATTTTAATAAGATTTGAAGGTTCTTTCTTAAGTGTTGAATTCAAATTAAGTTCATTGGAACTTAATACATATAAATTGCAATGTTTCATTACTTATAAAGAAGATTTGAAATCTACATTTGTAAATAAATTTATCTCTAGATTTGAAAAAAAAAAAACAAATATCAACTCTATAGATTCTTAAAACATTCTCTATCCAATACATCACATTAATTCCAGCAAACATCTAACAGCCAGTATACAACCCTGATTTCCAATTTATCAACTTAATTCCAAGGAATAAACTATCGTATTTTCCTTACACACATTTCTTCCTAACAAAATAATCATTTCATCACTACAACTCAATTTTGATACGCAATACACTTTTGTAAATTGAGAACAAAAACACAATTCTTTATTGATTCCAACACAACTTTACAGCTTCTTTGTTTCCTTTCAATTTAAAAACAGTCTACAGAATATATCACATTCCTTCAAACCAATAACAAATTTAACCTTTTACATTTCACATGAAAAATTCAGTCTTCCATTTAGAATAGAAATGACTTTCCAATACAAATAATAATATGTTTCATCCACCTCAATGTGGGAAGGGTTACAATAACTTTACAAAAATAGGGAGTGTCAAAATTGTAAATTTCTTTCTCAAGATTAGCAATAGGTTGATTTTCTTCATTCTTCAATTGAATCACAACAAGACAGGAGGAAAGGCAATGCTCTCCACCCAACCAAGATATCCAATGAGTAGGGAGAATCTTTCTTTCCTCATCAGCCACCGATCCCCAACCATAATGCAATAAAAAATGAAGAACAACACATGGCAACAATGGCTTCCACAAAACACATAGGAAAAATATGTACATTTCAAAAAGACATGTTTTTACGAAAGATGTAGTTCCCAACTACATAATAATTGCAAACTAAATAGAGGATCCATTAAGCAAGCCAAAACAAGAGCAAGGAATCTATGGGGAGCTGCTTATGCCTCCCAGTGGGAAATGAGCAACCACCTGAAACAACACACCAAAATAATCACCTTCCGTACCCTTATGCCTCCCCCAAACTTACTTCTTATGCCTCCCCGAAATTATCCCTTATGCCCCCCCAAGAGTAAGGAAAGCAAGTTATTCCTTTTCCGTGGTAGTTCCCAAATCCCAAACTCCCTCCACAATAACTAATGTCACTGGTATTCCCTTATACCTCCCCATATGAAATCCCCATAGCCTTATCCTACACCATACCCTAATCAATCTACCCAACCAGCCAACAAATATAAACAGTAAGCACCATTCTATACAGAAAACAAAATATAGAAAACAACATATAAAAACTTTAGTTTCCTACCTCTCCATTAATGGATTTCATCCCAACACAGCAAGATTTTTAATTTCAACACACAGTCCAGAAATAGTAATAACCAAAAAAAAAATGATCTACAATCCCTTCACAAGGAATAGCTCCCAACACAACAATGAAATCCACCCCCAAGAGGAATGTGCTAAGCTTTACCCAACAAGGAAATGTGCCCAAGGAGGAAGTGTGCAAAGGTTTCAACAAGCAAGAAAGTGATTCCAAGAGGAAATGCACCCAAGCTTCAACAACCCAGAAAAGCGCGCTCAAGCGGGGAAGGTGCGCAAGGTTTCAACAACCCAACAATAAGCAAAGAGTTCAACATATAAAAGAAAGGACAAGGGAAGGGTGATGTGGATTCCAAGTGGGATGCCACATCATTCATCCTCAACCCTAAAAGGAAATTTAACAACATTAATTACTCATAATAAATGAAAGGACAAAATCAACTTACACACTCTAATTAACCCATACCCCTAGAAGGGACAACATTAAGAGCATGAAAGACAAGTACAATAAATGCTTACCAAATAGTCATATAAATATATAATAAATAAGTCAAAACTTTCCCTCCAACCCATAAATATGGTTGGTAATTAATTTTAAGAGGTGTGGGACAAATTTGACTTGTCCCACAAGCCTCCAAAAATAGCCCCCAAGGACAAATTCGAATTCCAAGGGGATGAAGTGTCTCACACTCCAAATCTTATTCCTAAATTCTCTTACAACATCCTACACATTCTCGTACAACTTGCATTTATATTAATAACTTGATTAATTAAATTCCTATGGCATAAAGATTTATTTAATTAACACATGGGTATTTACAATATTTACTCAACACAACAATTTAAGAAAGGGGTAACACAACACAAAGTAAACACATACAAATATTATAAAAAGGAAACAGATTAAAACCAACCAAGAAATCCCAAGGTCACATTTTAAAGGTGATTCCTTCCATGGGAATCCATAACAGCACAACACACAAATAGTACAGTTGCCATGGTGACCTCATCAAGTTCATTGAGAATTCGATTATGGTTAGTTTCCAGTCCCCTGAGATTGTTGTGATAGTTTATCCTACAAAATAAAAATACCCCTTCAGCCTCGTGGCCATATCAAACTATCTAAAAATAATATAATTAACATCTCAAAATCAAATATAAGTCACCACAATATCATGAATTCAACATCATCATTCAAGCTTAAATAGAAAGTATATCATCATCCAAATACTTCATACTAGATCTATCCACAATATCTCATGTCACAATTCCAAACAACATCAATAATATATCCATGTCAATAGTATATCATCATCCATGTAAGGAACATCTTGAATAATCAACATGCATAATAACTGAATCCAGATTCATATTAATCCACCGTTTAACATCTACACATCATAATAATCAAAATATAATTAACATCCAAAACAAGGTTAACAATATCAGGATATGTATCTAAAAGTGTCAAAGGAAAGTGGGCATTACAACCAAATGGCTAGAATCAACATTCTTCCACCAAGAACTTCGATTAATGGTATTTTTCTTCCCTAACTTACAATCCTTTGATAAATGCCCAAGGGAAAAGTAGTTCCAACATCTAAAGGGGAAGCCTTCATATTCAATTTTTTGAGTCCATATCCTATCCTCAACTTGAAGATCAACAGAAGAAAAGAAATCCTTTGAAGTGTTCATATCGACCAAGATGCGAGAATACGTAGTATACTAATACAAGGTTGTATTTGTGTCAATAGCCAAGGTTTTGCCTAAAAAATCCCCAATATAAGTTAAACATTTCTCACCCAAAAACTAGAGAGGAAGATATAGAAGATGAATCCACATAGGCCATATTTGGAAAGTTTCAGTTATAGCGTTAAATAGAAGGAACCATGGCTTCATTAGCAAGAAATGGTGTTGATAATCCCACAATCTATCAAAAATTAGATCTCTATCAGTGGTAACATCAAAGAAAACAATGAATAATCATCTAGTTATGGGATGAATGTAAACTTTACTTTCAATTAGCGGCTTCCATGAAAAATATATCCAATCATGAAGAGCAGGTAGGCCCGGGTAGATATTGTTGAATCTACATATGATTACATTCTCCGTGAAGATACCTTTTATTCCTTAATTTTATTTTTCTTCTAGATTCTGACATTGATGTATACATGATTTTTTTCTTTCATTGTTTAATCTTTTTTATCCTATATGTGATGTCACCATCACTCATGCACCCAATCAGAAACTATTTGTTTCCTCAGGTCATTATCTTAACATATCTTAGACCTGCCATTTTAGGGAATATGCCTTGGAAAAAAGATAATCATTAATACTTCCTCGTATTTGATGCCTCCTCTATTATAATTTCCACTTTCAGCGGAAAATTACCTTTTAAAAGATATCAATCCACTCCATACTCGTACGAGTTTTCAGAATTAATTTTCACATTTAATTCTCAAATGATACCTCACATAATTATTCCCAAATTTCATCCTCTTATAAGTGCACATGTTTTCCTCATAAAATTTCAGCTTCCTTTAAGAATTTTGATTGAAAATAGAATTAGTGCATGTCCTTCTCAAGCAATAGTGGATGTGGCATAAAGAACTAGTTTGAAGGAAATTTCGTCAGAGAATTCGCATTAAATCTTTGACCTTTCTAGTCCTTATGAAGATTGTTTAAGAATTATATTCAAGATTGTGATTTTCCTTCTTGTTGTAAACATTGACTCCACATCAACTACTTATCAGGTGGAGAAGGGTTGAATTTTTCCAAAGCGATGGAAAATGGGTTGCATTTTCTAGCACGTTAAAAACTGCATGATGTTTTTCAGCACTTTGAAAACCTGACCATATTCTCCAAAAGGTGCAACCCCCATTGCTTTTCCTTCTTATTGTAAACATTGAATCCACATCAAGTAATTATCAGGTGGAGAAGGGTTGAATTTTTCCAATGCGATGGAAAGTGAGTGTGTTTTTCCACCACGTTGAAAAATGCACGGTGTTTTTCAGTACTTTTAAAACATAATCCCATTCTCCAAAAGGCACAACCCATGGTAATTTTCCTTCTTGTTGTAAACATTGAATCCACATGAAAATAATTATCAGGTGGAGAAGGGTTGAATTTTTCCAATGTGATGGAAAATGAGGTGGTGTTTTCCACCACGTTGAAAAATGCACGGTGTTTTTCAGCACTTTGAAAAACATGATCCCATTTCTCCAAAAGGCGCAACCCACGGTGCTTTTCCTTCTTGTTGTAAACATTGAATCCACATCAAATACTTATCAGGTGGATGAAGGGTTGAGTTTTTCCAAAGCGATGAGAAATAGGTCGTGTATTTTCCACATGTTGAAAAATACACACGGTGTTTTTTAGCACTTTGAAAAACCCAATCCCGTTCTCCAAAAGGTGCAACCCTTAGTGCTTTTCCTTCTTGTTGTAAACATTGAATCCACATCAAGTACTTGTCAGGTGGAGAAGGGTTGAGTTTTTCCAAAGCGATGAGAAACAGGTCGTGTATTCTGCCACGTTGAAAAACACATGGTGTTTTTCAGCACTTTGAAAAACCCAATCCCGTTCTCCAAAAGCACAACCCCCAGTGCTTTTCCTTCTTGTTGTAAACATTGAATCCACATCAACTACTTATTAGGTGGATAAGGTTGAGATTTTTCCAAAGCGATGGAAAAATAAGGTCGTGTATTCCACCACGTTGAAAAACACACGGTGTTTTTCAGCACTTTGAAAAACCTGTAATCCCCATTCTCCAAAAGGCGCAACCCGTGGTGCTTTTCCTTCTTGTTGTAAACATTGAATCCACATAAACTACTTGTCAGGTGGAGATAGGGTTGAATTTTTCCAAAGCGATTGAAAAAAGGGTTTGTTTCTGCCACATTGAAAAACATACGGTGTTTTTCAGCACTTTGAAAAACCTGAATCCCGTTCTCCAAAAGTTGTAACCCCTGGTGCTTTTCATTCTTGTTGTAAACATTGAATCCACATCAAGTAATTATCCAGGTGGAGAAGGGTTGAATTTTTCCAAAGAGATGAAAAACAGATTCTAGTATTTGCCACATTGAAAAATGCATGGTGTTTTTCAGCACTTTGAAAAAATCGCAATCCCATTCTCCAAAAGGTGTAACCCGCGGTGATTTCCTTTCTCCTTGTAAACATTGACCACATCAACTAATTATCAGGTGGAGAGAGGTTGAATTTTTCCAAAGTGATGAAAAACAGAGTGTGTTTTTCTCCATGTTGAAAAATGCACGGTGTTTTTCAGCATTTTGAAAATCACAATCCCGTCCTCCAAAAGGTGTAACCCACAGTGCTTTTCCTTCTCCTTGTAAACATTGACTCCACATAAACTACTTATCAGGTGGAGAGGGGTTGAATTTTTCCAAAGTGATGAAAAATAGAGTGTGTTATTCGCCACGTTGAAAAATGCACGGTGTTTTTCAGCATTTTGAAAAACGTATCCCATTCTCCAAAAGGTGTAACCCATGGTGCTTTTCCTTCTCCTTGTAAACATTGAATCCACATAAACTACTTATCAGGGTGGAGAGGGGTTGAAATTTTTCCAAAGCGATGAAAAATAGAGTTTGTTTTTCACCACGTTGAAAAACACATGGTGTTTTTCAACATTTTGAAAAACGCAATCTCGTTCTCCAAAAGGTGTAACCCGGGGTGCTTTTATTTCTCCTTGTAAACATTGACTCAACATAAACTACTTATCAGGTGGACAGAGGTTGAATTTTTCCAAAGTGATGAAAAATAGAGTGTGTTATTCCGCCACGTTGAAAAACACACGGCATTTTTCAGCAATTTGAAAAACATAATCCCATTCTCCAAAAACTGTAACCCATGGTGATTTTCCTTCTCCTTGTAAACATTGAATCCACATCAACTACTTATCAGGTGGAGAGGGGTTGAATTTTCCAAAGCGATGAAAAATAGAGTGTGTTTTTTGCCACGTTGAAAAATGCATGGTGTTTTTCAGCATTTTGAAAAACGTGATCCCATTCTCCAAAAGGTGTAACCCGCGGTGCTTTTCCTTCTCCTTGTAAACATTGACTCCACATCAACTACTTATCAGGTGGAGAGGGGTTGAATTTTTCCAAAGCGATGAAAAACAGAGTGTGTTTTTCGCCATGTTGAAAAATGCACGGTGTTTTTCAACATTTTGAAAATCACAATCCCGTTCTCCAAAAGGTGTAACCCATAGTTCTTTCCTTCTCCTTATAAAAATTCAATCCAAATCAGCTACTTATCATGTGGAGAGGGGTTGAATATTTCCAAGTGATGAAAAACAGAGTGTGTTTTCGCCATGTTGAAAAATGCACGGTGTTTTTCAGCATTTTGAAAAATGTAATCCCATTCTCCAAAAGGTGTAACCCGCGGTGCTTTTCCTTCTCCTTGTAAACATTGAATCCACATCAACTACTTATCAGGTGGAGAGGGGTTGAATTTTTCCAAAGCGATGAAAAATAGAGTGTGTTTTCCTCCACGTTGAAAAATGCACGGTGTTTTTCAGCATTTTGAAAATCTAATCCCGTTCTCCAAAAGGTGTAACCCGTGGTGCTTTTCCTTCTTCTTGTAAACATTGACTCCACATAAACTACTTGTCAGGTGGAGAAGGGTTGAATTTTCCAAAGTGATGAAAAATAGAGTGTGTTATTCACCACGTTGAAAAATGCATGGTGTTTTTCAGCACTTTGAAAATTGCAATCCCGTTCTCCAAAAGGGTAAACATTGAATCCACATCAACTACTTATCAGGTGGAGAGGGGTTGAATTTTTCCAAAGCGATGAAAAACAGAGTGTGTTTTTCGCCATGTTGAAAAACGCATGGTGTTTTTCAGCATTTTGAAAATCACAATCCCGTTCTCCAAAAGGTGTAACCCGTGGTGCTTTTCGTTCTCCTTGTAAACAATTGACTCCACATCAACTACTTATCAAGGTGGAGAGGGGTTGAATTTTTCCAAAGTGATGAAAAACAGAGTGTGTTATTCGCCAAGTTGAAAAACACACGGTGTTTTTCAGCATTTTGAAAATCGAATCCCGTTCTCCAAAAGGTGTAACCCGCGTGATTTTCCTTCTTGTTGTAAACATTGACTCCACATCAACTACTTATCAGGTGGAGAGGGGTTGAATTTTTCCAAAGCGATGAAAAATAGAGTGTGTTATTCGCCATGTTGAAAAACACACTGTGTTTTTTACACTTTGAAAAATGCAATCCTGTTCTCCAAACGGTGAAACCCACAGTGCTTTTCCTTCTTGTTGTAAAAATTGAATCCACATAAATTACTTATTAGGTGGAGAGGGGTTGAATTTTTCCAAAGCGATGAAAAATAGAGTGTGTTTTTCGCCACGTTGAAAAATGCACAGTGTTTTTCAACACTTTGAAAATGTAAGTCCTGTTCTCCAAAAGGTGTAAACCGCAGTGCTTTTCCTTCTCCTTGTAAACATTGACTCCACATCAACTACTTATCAGGTGGAGAGGGGTTGAATTTTTCCAAAGTGATGAAAAATAGAGTGTGTTTTTCACCACGTTGAAAAACACACGGTGTTTTTCAACATTTTGAAAAATGCAATCCCGTTCTCCAAAAGGTGTAACCCGCGGTGCTTTTCCTTCTCCTTGTAAACATTGACTCCACATCAACTACTTATCAGGTGGAGAGGGGTTGAATTTTCCAAAGCGATGAAAAATAGAGTGTGTTTTTCACCACGTTGAAAAATGCACAGTGTTTTTCATCACTTTGAAAAACATTGAATCCAATCTACTTATCAGTTCTCCAAAAACAGGTGTGTTATTCCCCCGTTGAAAAACACATGGTGATTTTCCTTCTCCTTGTAAACATTGAATCCACATCAACTACTTATCAGGTGGAGAGGGGTTGAATTTTTCCAAAGCGATGAAAAATAGAGTGTGTTTTTCGCCACGTTGAAAAATGCACGGTGTTTTTCAGCATTTTGAAAAACGTGATCCCGTTCTCCAAAAGGTGTAACCCGTGGTGCTTTTCCTTCTTGTTGTAAACATTGACTCCACATCAACTACTTATCAGGTGGAGAGGGGTTGAATTTTTCCAAAGCGATGAAAAATAGAGTGTGTTTTTCGCCACGTTGAAAAACACACGGTGTTTTTCAGCATTTTGAAAAACGCAATCCCGTTCTCCAAAAGGTGTAACCCGCGGTGCTTTTCCTTCTTGTTGTAAACATTGAATCCACATAAACTACTTATCAGGTGGAGAGGGTTGAATTTTTCCAAAGTGATGGAAAAATAGAGTGTGTTTTTTTGCCATGTTGAAAAATGCACGGTGTTTTTCAGCACTTTGAAAAATGCAATCCGGTTCACCAAATGGTGAAACCCACAATGCTTTTCCTTCTTGTTGTAAACATTGAATCCACATCAAATAATTATCATGTGGAAAGGGGTTGAAGTTTTACAAAGCAATGAAAAACAGGTGTGTTATTCGCCAAGTTGAAAAATGCAAGGTGTTTTTCAGCATTTTGTAAAACACAATCCTGTTCTCCAAAAGGTGTAACCCGTGGTGTTTTTCCTTCTCCTTATAAGCATTAAATCCAC
Source organism: Taxus chinensis (assembly GCA_019776745.2). Classification (NCBI taxonomy): domain Eukaryota; kingdom Viridiplantae; phylum Streptophyta; class Pinopsida; order Cupressales; family Taxaceae; genus Taxus; species Taxus chinensis. Next base: position 85,583 of record JAHRHJ020003805.1, on the reverse strand, counting down.
GTCAAATACTTATCAGGTGGAGAGGGGTTGAAGTGTTCCAAAGTGATGAAAAACAGGTGTGTTTTCCGCCACGTTGAAAAATGCACGGTGTTTTTCAGCATTTTGAAAATTGCAATCCCGTTCTCCAAAAGGTGTAACCCCTAGAGATTTTCCTTCTTGTTGTAAACATTGACTCCACATCAACTACTTATCAGGTGGAGAGGGGTTGAATTTTTCCAAAGTGATGAAAAATAGGTGTGTATTCTGCCACGTTGAAAAATGCACGGTGTTTTTCAGCACTTTGAAAAATGCAATCCCGTTCTCCAAAAGGTGTAACCCGTGGTGCTTTTCCTTCTTGTTGTAAACATTGAATCCACATCAACTACTTATCAGGTGGAGAGGGGTTGAATTTTTCCAAAGCGATGAAAAATAGAGTGTGTTTTCCGCCACGTTGAAAAACGCACGGTGTTTTTCAGCACTTTGAAAAACGCAATCCCGTTCTCCAAAAGGTGTAACCCACGGTGCTTTTCCTTCTTGTTGTAAACATTGACTCCACATAAACTACTTATCAGGTGGAGAGGGGTTGAATTTTTCCAAAGTGATGAAAAATAGAGTGTTTTTTCTGCCACGTTGAAAAACGCACGGTGTTTTTCAGCATTTTGAAAAACAATCCCGTTCTCCAAAAGGTGTAACCCACGGTGCTTTTCCTTCTCCTTGTAAAAATTGACTCCACATCAAATACTTATCAGGTGGAGAGGGGTTGAATTTTTCCAAAGCGATGAAAAACAGAGTGTGTTTTCCACCACGTTGAAAAACGCATGGTGTTTTTCAGCATTTTGAAAAACGTGATCCCGTTCTCCAAAAGGTGTAACCCGCGGTGCTTTTCCTTCTCCTTGTAAACATTGAATCCACATAAACTACTTATCAGGTGGAGAGGGGTTGAATTTTTCCAAAGCGATGAAAAACAGAGTGTGTTTTTCGCCACGTTGAAAAATGCACGGTGTTTTTCAACATTTTGAAAAACGTAATCCCGTTCTCCAAAAGGTGTAACCCGTGGTGCTTTTCCTTCTCCTTGTAAACATTGAATCCACATAAACTACTTATCAGGTGGAGAGGGGTTGAATTTTTCCAAAGCGATGAAAAATAGAGTGTGTTATTTGCCACGTTGAAAAATGCACGGTGTTTTTCAACACTTTGAAAAATGCAATCCCATTCTCCAAAAGGTGCAACCCGCGGTGCTTTTCCTTCTTGTTGTAAAAATTGAATCCACATCAAATACTTATCAGGTGGAGAGGGGTTGAATTTTTCCAAAGTGATGAAAAACAGAGTGTGTTTTTCGCCACATTGAAAAACGCACGGTGTTTTTCAGCACTTTGAAAAATACAATCCCGTTCTCCAAAAGGTGTAACCCGCAGTGCTTTTCCTTCTTGTTGTAAAAATTGACTCCACATCAACTACTTATCAGGTGGAGAGGGGTTGAATTTTTCCAAAGTGATGAAAAACAGAGTGTGTTATTCGCCACGTTGAAAAACGCACGGTGTTTTTCAACACTTTGAAAAATGTAATCCCATTCTCCAAAAGGTGTAACCCACGGTGTTTTTCCTTCTTGTTGTAAACATTGACTCCACATAAACTACTTATCAGGTGGAGAGGGGTTGAATTTTTCCAAAGCGATGAAAAATAGAGTGTGTTTTCGCCACGTTGAAAAATGCACGGTGTTTTTCAGCATTTTGAAAAATCGCAATCCCGTTCTCCAAAAGGTGTAACCCGCGGTGCTTTTCCTTCTCCTTGTAAACATTGAATCCACATCAACTACTTATCAGGTGGAGAGGGGTTGAATTTTTCCAAAGTGATAAAAAACAGAGTATGTTATTCGCCACGTTGAAAAACGCACGTGTTTTTCAGCATTTTGAAAATCACAATCCCGTTCTCCAAAAGGTGTAACCCGCAGTGATTTTCCTTCTCCTTGTAAACATTGACTCCACATCAACTACTTATCAGGTGGAGAGGGGTTGAATTTTTCCAAAGTGATGAAAAATAGAGTGTGTTTTTCGCCACGTTGAAAAACACACGGTGTTTTTCAGCATTTTGAAAATCGCAATCCTGTTCTCCAAAAGGTGTAACCCGCGGTGCTTTTCCTTCTCCTTGTAAAAATTGACTCCACATCAACTACTTATCAGGTGGAGAGGGGTTGAATTTTTCCAAAGCGATGAAAAACAGAGTGTGTTTTTTGCCACGTTGAAAAACACACGGTGTTTTTCAGCATTTTGAAAATCGCAATCCCATTCTCCAAAAGGTGTAACCCGTGGTGCTTTTCCTTCTCCTTGTAAACATTGACTCCACATAAACTACTTATCAGGTGGAGAGGGGTTGAATTTTTCCAAAGCGATGAAAAACAAGTGTGTTATTCATCACGTTGAAAAACACACGGTGTTTTTCAGCATTTTGAAAATCGCAATCCCGTTCTCCAAAAGGTGTAACCCGCGGTGCTTTTCCTTCTCCTTGTAAACATTGAATCCACATAAAATACTTTTAGGTGGAGAGGGGTTGAATTTTTCCAAAGTGATGAAAAACAGAGTGTGTTTTTCGCCACGTTGAAAAACGCACAGTGTTTTTCAACATTTTGAAAATCACAATCCTGTTCTCCAAAAGGTGCAACCCGCGGTGTTTTTCCTTCTCCTTGTAAACATTGAATCCACATCAACTACTTATCAGGTGGAGAGGGGTTGAATTTTTCCAAAGCGATGAAAAACAGAGTGTGTTTTTCACCAAGTTGAAAAACACAGGTGTTTTTCAACATTTTGAAAATCGCAATCCCGTTCTCCAAAAGGTGTAACCCGCGGTGCTTTTCCTTCTCCTTGTAAAAATTGACTCCACATCAACTACTTATCAGGTGGAGAGGGGTTGAATTTTTCCAAAGCGATGAAAAACAGAGTGTGTTTTTCACCACGTTGAAAAATGCACGGTGTTTTTCAGCACTTTGAAAAACGTAATCCTGTTCTCCAAAAGGTGCAACCCACAGTGCTTTTCCTACTTATTGTAAACATTGACTCCACATCAACTACTTTTCAGGTGGAGAGGGGTTGAATTTTTCCAAAGTGATGAAAAACAGTGTATGTTTTTCACACGTTGAAAAATGCACACGGTGTTTTTCAGCACTTTGAAAAACGCAATCCCGTTCTCCAAAAGGTGCAACCCACGGTGCTTTTCCTTCTTGTTGTAAACATTGACTCCACATAAACTACTTATCAGGTGGAGAGGGGTTGAATTTTTCCAAAGCGATGAAAAATAGAGTGTGTTTTTCGCCACGTTGAAAAATGCACATGGTGTTTTTTAGCACTTTGAAAAATGCAATCCAGTTCTCCAAAAAGTGAACCCATGATGCATTTCCTTCCTTGTTGTAACATTAAATCCACATCAACTACTTATCAGGTGGAGAAGGGTTTGAATTTTTTCAAAGTGATGAAAAAATAGAGTGATTTTTAAGACACGTTGAAAAACACACGATGGTTTAACAGCATTACTGATTAATTCCGGGAAAGTCCCTGGATTAGTCAAAAAGGATTAACCTACGGTGCTTTTCCTTATCCCATTATTCTTCAATAAATCTATCAGTAGTGTTTTTATACTACCACAATTATGTACAAAACAATGATAATCACTTGTGAGCCCTAATAATACCCATAGGTATTTGAATGGTCTAAGCAATAACTATTTTACCATGGTCTTGATCTTGTGAGGTTACACCTTCATTCCTTTATGACAAACAATGTGACCTAAATAATTGACATCGTTGACTCCAAAATCAAGTTTAGTAGGTCTGGTTAAAGATGATGTAGTTTAAGATTATTAAATACTCGATTCACATGATCTAAATATTCCTCCATGTTTTGCTGTATTAAAATTTCATAAAAAACATTAATAGGAATTTCTAATAAATGGTTGAAAGAAAAAAATGTAAAATATAAATTGAGCTTATTTTAGCTTGATTATGAGTATGAAAATTCAAATTCGGAGATTTATACAGTCAAGAAAAGGGGTAAACTAGTTTATTTTGGGATCAAATTAATTAAAATGGGAGCATGTTCCCATATTGTTATGTTTAGGTTTGCTTTAGTTTTAGTTGTTTCATTTTTAGCTATATTAGGATTAAATTAAATACTTTGGGAAGTTTCAAAACATGTAGAGATTATGGAGAAATCCATTTTTCTATAAATTTGTGTAATTTCACTGTAAAATTGTCTGGTGTTGAATTTAATACATAAAAGGGATCTTTTAGCTTTCAATTGGTTTTGTGAGTTATAATCTATTTATTGATTATTGATTCATGTCTTCAAACCTAGATAGTAATCTCTTTTAGTTTATTAAGTGGAGTTTGCAATTTGATTCTCAGTCGAAGTTGCAGGGTAATATATTATGCTATGTTGATCTTATTCTCATTAGTGATGCTTCTAATGATTGATTTTGTAGACGTGCTATGAAATATTTCATATTTCAGTGGTTTAGGAATGTTTGAAAGTGATAATTAGTTTGTTTGTGTGTGTAATTTTATTAACTTGAACAATATTAAGTTGGTAAACCTTTTATATATGCTTTGTAGATGAACTATTTTATTTTCTTAGAAGATGCAGAATTGTGGTTTCTTTTATGTGTTTCTTACTTAGATTGATTTCATGGAGTTTAAAAAGAACCAAGTTAACACTAATTCTAGTTTTCTCAGGTTGTATGTGTGCTTGACTGAGATAAAATGTGTTTACAATATTTATAAGATAAAGGAGATACTAGTATCATTTTCTACCCTACCCTTCTTCCTTTTTAGTTTTTTGATAATCACAATCACTTAGGTTTATATCATTGTGAATATTCATAGGGTAAGATAAAAGTTTCAAAATAATAGTTATTTGAACTCATATCTTAAATCCTAATAGGTGGTTTGTCTAGACACATCGGTCACTCCGTAAGTTAACACTAGGCTACATGTACCCAATAGAAGTTATACATCCTAGAGTAATTTGTACCTTAAATCATCATGTCCATCTAGGGTTCTAAAATGGGATAGATAACCAAACCCCCCCCCCCACCTTTCCCCTATTTTGAGAAGTTTTTTATTAATGTGTAAAAAACATTGATCAACAATATTATAGCCCCTACTAGTTATGATTAGATTTTAACCATTCTCTATTATCCAAACCAACTGCATGAAAGACTCAGTGAGTATCTTTCCTAGTTTAGCTTGTGGTTTAATGATCACTTTAGTAAGATTCAAAATTTATAGTTTCTTATGCCTACCCCTCCATTTAGGGGCACCTGCAGATAGGGGTTATACCTTCCTCTTTATCATGTCAACCATAGTATAGAGGGCCTAAATATTGTCTAGGTGAAGATTAGAGGGGCCTTGAATAGGAATGGAATACTATGGGAAGGTAAAATTCAACTTTAGAGGAAAAAAGGAACTTAATTGGATTGAGGGAGAGAGATCATAGAATGATTTGCAAGAAAAATAGGTTTAGGGACCGAGTAGGAAGATTGTACTTGACAAGGAAAGTGGGTTAAAGGAAGCATTGAAAAGTATAGTTCATAGGCATAATTTTAGCCATTTTAGTGGTAAAATGATACCTGATCATGGACTTGGTCGGCCATGGAAATTAAATATCATCAAGGATTAGTAGCTATATGAATCCTCTATGTCTGCATCTATGCCATCAATGTTGAAGGTTTTCCTTAAAAAATTTCGGATAGATTTGTGAAATTGAACCCTTTAGATGATGAGATAGCCTCCATAACTAAAATTATATTAATATTTTTCCACACAAAGATGTAGATCCTTGAAAATAAACCACTTATGTTTACCAATGCAATCTTTTAACATTTAAAAAATGTATTGCAATAGCTCATCAATCATAGGCACATGGGAGTTCACGTGCTTTAATCCAATTTACATGTTTAGAAGATCTTGTCAATTCCTTTGTGTCCTATCATTAGCTATGATTTCAAGGCATATCTCAAGTGGTAGCTATGAATTGAATCTTGTCATTCTAAATAAGGGATAAATGTTATTATTTTCCATAGTAATAAAAAATTGTTAGATTAAAATAAATGAACTATAAATGCAAACTTCCTTAAATGATGTGGTGTGCATGAGAATAAAATGTGTGTGTTCTCTTCTTTCTTTGGGTTGTACATGTAAACATATAAGCCATAGGTAAAAGTGTGTACTAATTCATAATAAAATATTCTTGTAAAATCGATAAATAAATAAAAAATTAAAATTAAAGCATCAATTAATCACACACATATGCCCCTAGTTTTCAATGTAAAGGATGTGAATATTTTATTTGAAAATTTTAGAATTTGAGCTTTCCATGAGCCACTGTATCATATGAGATTTCCACTGATCCAAGTTGTGTACAATTGAGACTACCACTGATCTAACATGTGTGCAATTGAACCTACCTTTGAGTCATTTTTTTATAATCGAGCATGCCAATGAGCCAATATGTGTGTAATTAAGATTGCCACTAAGCCAAATCATTTGTGATCTTGGTGTATATGCCATAATGTAGTGTATAATTCATAATTAAATATGTATAAAATATTGCAATGTGATAAAAATAACTATGGATTCCATCATACAATGTCAAATAAAGCGTTGTATTTATAATCTACATGAACTTTAAAAAGTCCCACAATACCCCACTTTTGAAATGAGGGATGTTGCAAATGACCACTTAGCTCAAAAGAGAAAGTATTAGTCATATAATAAGAAATAACATCAATAGTGTAAAACCATATCTAATATATCAAATGATATGGTAAAATGAGTAGTTTTCATAAGATATAAGGATGTTAGCACAAATAATATGTATCATTAAAAGTGTGAGACATATCATGATAACATTCTAGTCATTCAGCCAATAATATAATAGTGATTAGAAGAGTGGTATGAAAAAAATAGATGACTCAACACCTAATGGATTCATAGTGACCTACGACATCACATGACACAACATGACATGAAAAACTCATCATAAACATACATCACTTATAAATACATGATTGACTTGACCAATGTTATTTGTTAACATATGTGTACAAAAACAAGTATGTATTTATCCATTGTTCCTAGAAATATAAGTGTAATGCTAAATATGCTAGGGAAATTGTGTGATAAGCAATGATATAATTTTAAAAGTGTATCGAGAAATGGACCTAGACCTAGGAATGTAACAATCAAAGTGCAATGAGAAATGTGTAATGAAAGAGATATATTAACGAATGCATCATAAGATATTTATTCTGATCTAAATATGTAGTAAGTAATGTGTCCATAAAAAATAGGGGTGATAGTCTCTCTTTGTGTGAGCATAAATAAAATAATAAAGGAAACATCCCACATAGAATAACATTAGCATATGATAAAATAGAGCATAAATGATACAAGTTCACAAAGAATAGAACATACATGCACATAGATAAAATAGAGCATATAGCATACAAGTGCACAAAACATAGAGAATACAAGTTCATATAAAAAATACAACATATAACACACACATGCATAGACCAAACACAACATAGACCATACAAGTGCATAGAGAAAATATAACATAGAGGAAAAAGGGAATAAAGCATACAATTTCATAGATAAAACACAAAATAAAGCATGCAAGTGCGTAGAGAAAATACATCATAGAACATACAAGTGCATAGAGAAAACATAACATAGAGCATACAAGTGCATAAAATAATCACAAAATAGAGCATACAAGTACATAGAGGAAACACAATATGGATCTTATATGTGCATGGAGAAAACATAACATAGAGCATAAAAATCATAGAGAATGGAAGACAAAAATGTATAGAGCATTCAAAGCAAAGATTATCACAATGTATACAACATACAAGTGCCTAGAGTTATCAAATCATGCAATACATGAAATCATTAAATAAATATAAGCAAAAATGGAAATGAATCTTATAAGAAACAATAATAGATGGCCAAAATAGGATCCCAGGGTTAATAGTAGTTAACTATTATAACAATATGTAATAAAAACATGAACAATAAGTGATAAATACAAGTAATCATGAAGTATGGTTAAATCATTTTATAGAAGTAAGTAACACAAGAATAAAACAAATCATGATATAACACATGTAGTAAGGAATAAATCACTGTAAGATAAATCATAGTTGTATAGTGTATATAATGGACTTGTGTATAAAGATATGATTATTATAATCTCGGCTATGTAGATTCCCCTAGTGTATGCATACCCCCAATGAGGTAGGAACCTCCGACGATAAAAGACTGTAAGAAGTCGTAATGTATTAAAGATAACGATCAAAATAGGCTCAGTGTGTAAGATTCCCTCTAGTGTAGACATGCCTCCATCGTGCTTGGTTGCAAGATTTGTAAGGAATGTGATGTCAGTGGGTTGTAAGTGCTTGATTTGTAATATGAAGCTTAACTGCTAAAGGTACTAGAAAGTGCTAAATCTTAATAATCATAAGGCTCAAATATATGTAATAATCATAAGTCAATGCTATTTTTAGTCATCAATCTTTGGACTTCCTTGATTATAATTCCAATCAATCTATATGAAAATCCATTCAAGCTCTTCATTCTTTATTTCAAGATAAATTTCAGGCTATGGTGTTTTTCAAGCTATAAATTTCTCTATATGCAAATGCACGGTGTTTTTCAGCATTTTGAAAAAATGCAATCCCGTTCTCCAAAAGGTGCAACCCACAGTGATTTTCCTACTTGTTGTAAACATTGACTCCACATCAACTACTTATCAGGTGGAGAGGGGTTGAATATTTACAAAGCAATGAAAAACAGAGTGTGTTTTTCACCACGTTGAAAAACACACGGTGTTTTTCAGCATTTTGAAAAACGCAATCCCGTTCTCCAAAAGGTGTAACCCATGCAGTGCTTTTCCTTCTCCTTGTAAACATTGACTCCACATCAACTACTTATCAGGTGGAGAGGGGTTGAATTTTTCCAAAGTGATGAAAAATAGAGTGTGTTATTCGCCAAGTTGAAAAACACATGGTGTTTTTCAGCACTTTGAAAAACGCAATCCCGTTCTCCAAAAGGTGCAACCCGCAGTGCATTTCCTTCTTGTTGTAAACATTGACTCCACATAAACTACTTATCAGGTGGAGAGGGGTTGAATATTTCCAAAGTGATGAAAAACAGAGTGTGTTTTTCACCACGTTGAAAAACGCACGGTGTTTTTCAACAATTTTGAAAAACGTAATCCCGTTCTCCAAAAGGTGTAACCCGCGGTGCTTTTCCTTATCCTTGTAAACATTGACTCCACATAAACTACTTATCAGGTGGAGAGGGGTTGAATTTTTCCAAAGTGATGAAAAATAGAGTGTGTTATTTGCCACGTTGAAAAATGCACAGTGTTTTTCAGCATTTTGAAAAACGCAATCCCGTTCTCCAAAAGGTGTAACCCATGGTGCTTTTCCTTCTCCTTGTAAACATTGAATCCACATAAACTACTTATCAGGTGGAGAGGGGTTGAATTTTTCCAAAGCGATGAAAAACAAGAGTGTGTTTTCTGCCACGTTGAAAAATGCACGGTGTTTTTCAACACTTTGAAAAACGTAATCACGTTCTCCAAAAGGTGTAACCCATGGCGCTTTTCCTTATCCTTGTAAACATTGACTCCACATAAAATACTTATCAGGTGGAGAGGGGTTGAATTTTTCCAAAGTGATGAAAAATAGAGTGTGTTTTCGCCACGTTGAAAAATGCACGGTGTTTTTCAGCATTTTGAAAAACAATCCCGTTCTCCAAAAGGTGTAACCCACGGTGATTTTCCTTCTCCTTGTAAACATTGAATCCACATAAACTACTTATCAGGTGGAGAGGGGTTGAATTTTTCCAAAGCGATGAAAAATAGAGTGTGTTATTCGCCACATTGAAAAACACATGGTGTTTTTCAGCACTTTGAAAAATGCAATCCCGTTCTCCAAAAGGTGCAACCCACGGTGATTTTCCTACTTGTTGTAAACATTGACTCCACATCAACTACTTATCAGGTGGAGAGGGGTTGAATATTTCCAAAGCGATGAAAAATAGAGTGTGTTTTTCGCCACGTTGAAAAACGCACGGTGTTTTTCAGCACTTTGAAAAACGTAATCCCGTTCTCCAAAAGGTGTAACCCGTGGTGCTTTTCCTTCTTGTTGTAAACATTGACTCCACATCAACTACTTATCAGGTGGAGAGGGGTTGAATTTTTCCAAAGCGATGAAAAATGGAGTGTGTTTTCCACCACGTTGAAAAATGCACGGTGTTTTTCAGCACTTTGAAAAACACAATCCCGTTCTCCAAAAGGTGTAACCCCCGGTGCTTTTCCTTCTTTTTGTAAACATTGACTCCACATCAAGTACTTTTCAGGTGGAGAAGAGTTGAGTTTTTTCAAAGCGATGAAAAACAGAGTCGTGTATTCTCGCCACGTTGAAAAACGCACAGGTGTTTTTCAACACTTTGAAAAACTGATCTCGTTTTCCAAAAGGTGCAACCCCGGTGATTTTCCTTCTTGTTGTAAACATTGACTCCACATCAACTACTTATCAGGTGGAGAAGGGTTGAATTTTTCCAAAGCGATGAAAAATAGGTCATGTATTCCGCCACGTTGAAAAATGCACGGTGTTTTTCAACACTTTGAAAAACACAATCCCGTTCTCCAAAAGGTGCAACCCCCGGTGATTTTCCTTCTTGTTGTAAAAATTGAATCCACATCAACTACTTGTCAGTGGAGAAGGGTTGAGTTTTTCCAAAGTGATGAGAAACAGGTCGTGTATTCCGCCACGTTGAAAAACACACGGTGTTTTTCAGCACTTTGAAAAAACGCAATCCCATTCTCCAAAAGGTACAACCAGCGGTGATTTTATTTCTTATTGTAAAAATTGAATCCACATAAACTAATTATCAGGTGGAGAGGGGTTGAATTTTTCCAAAGCGATGAAAAATAGGTGTGTTTATTCCCCACGTTGAAAAATGCACGGTGTTTTTCAGCATTTTGAAAAACCCAATCTCATTCTCCAAAAGGTGTAACCCCACGGTGATTTTCCTTCTCCTTGTAAACATTGAATCCACATCAACTACTTATTAGGTAGAGAGGGGTTGAATTTTTCCAAAGATGAAAAACAGGTCATGTATTCCGCCACATTGAAAAATGCACGGTGTTTTTCAGCATTTTAAAAATTCGAATCCCGTTCTCCAAAAGGTGTAACCCCTAAATTTTATTATTGTTGTAAAAATTGACTCCACATAAAATACTTGTCAGGTGGATAAGGGTTGAATTTTTCCAAAGCAATGAAAAACAGGTCGTGTATTCTGCCACGTTGAAAAACGCACGGTGTTTTTAAACACTTTGAAAAAACCAATCCCATTCTCCAAAAGGCGTAACCCCCAGTGATTTTCCTTCTTGTTATAAACATTGAGTCCACATCAAGTACTTTTCAGGTGGAGAGGGGTTGAATTTTTTCCAAAGTGATGAAAAATAGGTGTGTTATTCCACCACGTTGAAAAACATATGGTGTTTTTCAGCACTTTGAAAAACACAATCCCGTTCTCCAAAAGGTGCAACCCTTGGTGATTTTCCTTCTCCTTGTAAACATTGATTCCACATCAACTACTTATCAGGTGGAGAGGGGTTGAATTTTTCCAAAGTGATGATAAATAGGTCATGTATTCCGCCACGTTGAAAAACACATGGTGTTTTTTAGCACATTGAAAAATGCAATCATGTTCTCAAAAAGGTGCACCCCGTAGTGATTTTCCTCCTTGTTGTAAACATTGAATCCACATCAAACTACTTTTCAGGTGGAGAAGGGTTGAATTTTTCCAAAGTGATGAAAAACGTGTGTTTTCCGCCACGTTGAAAAACACACGGTGTTTTTCAACACTTTAAAAAATGTAATCCCGTTCTCCAAAAGGTAAACCCCAGTGCTTTTCCTTCTTGTTGTAAAAATTGAATCCACATAAACTACTTATCATCTAATCTATATATTGGTGGAGAGGGGTTGAATTTTTCCAAAGCGATGAAAAACAGAGTGTGTATTCTTGCCATGTTGAAAAACGCACGGTGTTTTTCAGCATTTTGAAAATCGCAATCCCGTTCTCCAAAAGGGGTACCTTAGTGGTGCTTTTCCTTCTCCTTGTAAACATTGAATCCACATCAATTACTTATCAGATGGAGAGGAGTTGAATTTTTCCAAAGCGATGAAAAACAGAGTGTGTTATTCACCAAGTTGAAAAACGCACGGTGTTTTTTAGCATTTTGAAAAACGTAATCCTATTCTCCAAAAGGTGTAACCCGTGGTGATTTTCCTTCTCCTTGTAAACATTGAATCCACATAACTACTTATCAGGTGGAGAGGGGTTGAATTTTTACAAAGCGATAAAAAATAGACTGTGTTAATCGCCAAGTTGAAAAATACATGGTGTTTTTCAACATTTTGAAAAACATAATCCCATTCTCCAAAAGGTGTAACCCTCGGTGATTTTCCTTCTCCTTGTAAACATTGAATCCAAATTAACTACTTATCAGGTGGAGATGGGTTGAATTTTTCCAAAGCCATGAAAAACAGAGTGTGTTTTTCGCCACGTTGAAAAACACAGTGTTTTTCAGCATTTTGAAAAATGCAATCCCGTTCTCGAAAAGGTGTAACCCGCGGTGATTTTCCTTCTCCTTGTAAACATGACTCCACATCAACTACTTATCAGGTGGAGAGGGGTTGAATATTTCCAAAGAGATGAAAAACAACTCAGTGTGTTAGTTCACCATTTGTTGAAAAGCAACGTGTGTTTTTCAACATTTTGAAAAACCTGCAATCCCTGACTTGATTGAGGTAGTAACCCATATGATTTTCCTTTCCTTTAAGCTAGAATTACTCCATTTCAATTGTAGAAACTTATCAGGTGGATTCATTTAATTTGTAAACGTTACTTAAATCCGAATGGTATGAGAAATATTAGAAATTGCATTCAACTTATGTCAAAGAGTCAATTGGATTAAAAAAATTTTAAGGAATAATAACTTGGGAAAAAATACTTTTCAGACATACTCAAAGAATCACTATCAGATACATTTCAATTGGTGTGAAAAAAATCGTCGATGAAAGGAACATCTCAAAGAGACAAACTTCACAAAACTTATTATGCCTATGTGAGGTAAGTGCAATTAAGTATGAGAACATAGAGGAACTTAAGTAATTTGGGATATAGGTAGCTTATCCCAAACTGAAAGGTTGCACTTAAGTATGGATTTTATCAAAGGCTCACCCTTTATGGTATCATTGACTGGGAAACCAAACTATTGACATCATAAATTCATGGTCCTCTTTATAAATTCTCTCTTGGTTATATGGAAGGTGAAGAGTTTTACCCCATATTTTTTCTTTGATAATTCCATGTTGTACATTCAATAACGTATACAACATTTTAATCTATGGCAAGATTTTGAAGATTAAATGTCCAACTGAACTAATGCATATTATTCCCCTTTGAAAAATCCCATCCCTATTTAGTGTTCACATTCAGGTTAAAATCAAATTAGCCCTTCACTACCCCTGAAGTTAGCAATACATATAGGGTGATTGACATATAATTTGAAATTCACAAAATATATGCACTTAGGTGCATTTCTAGGTCCTATAACATGTTAATATATACATGTAAGAAAGAAAACTAGTAATTGACAATGCTTGTTTGGCCTTTTTCTTTTTTTCTACTTTTATTCACCTTGCACACCCTACAACTATGTCGGTATTTGACTGATTTATTTTTATGGCCTTAGACACTGGTGATCAGTTAGGATACTAGTGCTCAGGCACTCCTGTCCCTCTTGGGCGCTCTTAACCCTTTCTCCCCTTTTCTCACTGTTTTGGGTCTCTTTTACTTCTTCGGCATATTGTATACTTTTGGGTTGACCTTTAAGTTGTCAATTATAAAATTCAAACAAGGGATATATATACATAGTTATAGATATGAAATAAGGGGCTAAGCACTAGCATTATCTAATATAGCCTAAGCTTGCATCTAAAGGCACAATGAGCATCTCAAAGCATCCATTTAGAACACTTGTGCAAGGGGCAAGAGTTGACTCAGTTCTGCATACATAACATAGGAGGGGAAGTCTATTTTATTCAATTACACACATTTTCTTCTGGATCATTCTACATCTACCCCACTATCATAGTGTAACATGCAAAATGAAATCCTAAGGCATCATTACACACACTCTAACACAAAACTAAATGGAATTTGAAATGTAGTGCAACACTTTGTACTAAGTTCACTCTTCGGGTGACGAAGGAGGTCAATCTGACTCCACATTCTACATTTTTTATTAGATTTGATGGGGTTTGTGGATATGTGTGGGTAGACAAATTGTTTTACAGGATACAAGTACATTCAGTGAACTAGGAGAAAATATAGAGCGACAAAAAATGTCAACACCGAATTTCCTCATGGACAGAAGATATCATAATCTAAGCACATATCTAAACACAAGCACCCAGATACAGTCACTAGTGCCCGAACACTCCTTTCCTCCTTTGGGCACTCCTGTCCAACATCATTTCGAGTCACAAAACCTCTAGTAAGAATTGAATACACTCATCTTAGTATTTTTTAGCTATTCACCTACCCATATCACTTCCAGATTTCTCAGGAATCACCTGAGTCCTTCTATCTCCCTCTTTTTTTTAGGGTTTCACATTGTTACTTGTTTTTTTCTTTCCCATTCATTGTAATTTATTATTTCTATATCATACACTTTAATAGTTAGCCTGAAATTATACTTAATTCAATTTATATTAAATCATTTAGATCCTATACTCTTCTAACTACTTTCTAGATAAACTTCTCACTCTTTTTCTAAGTAAATCTTTGTTCCCATATCATCAAGCATAATATGATGCACTTTAATTTAATTAACTTTCAATTTTTCAAATTCTTGAATGGTGAACCAACTGGGTAGCTCGGAATTTTTTCTACCTACAGTTGAGGTCTTTCAGTTTGAACAATCACATTATATTTTCCCTTTACTTTCCTTATTATTGCTTTTTCTTCTTGTATTTTAGGTTGTGCTTCATTATTTTCTTCTATAGTTGCTACAAGTTTTACGTCACATATAATTGGATATTTTGAGTGTTCAGTGTGCCACAAATTTTTTTTGAGAATGTGTAGTAATCTTGTTGTTTCTTATGTAGTTCTACCTTGGATATATCCATGTACATGAATAATGTGAAAATATTTGGTTGTTTAATGTTAGCCCCTTCATATTGGAGTATGAAACCATCATGAAACAAATTCATTTTTTCATATGAAATTGTGTATGTGCACACTGTAATGCCCCGTAGGGCATCGAATCATGTTCTGCGACCTGCCCTCCACTGCCACCTTGGCCGACCTGGTAGGTCTTGTTGCACGTGGGTGCATTTGGTCACCTCCCAACCACCCTACCTGCCGTCTGTATGACTTTCTTGTTCTCTGTCCTTGCGTGAGGAGTCGGTGGAGTCCCATTTTCTTCACCACGATCTCTTTCTGATTCTCTTTCAATGCGTGTGGGTGGGTGTGGGTCTCAAAAATCGTACTGTACAGGCAGAATCCGTGGGCGTAGAACTGAACTTCTCCTGGGAGTGCCGTGAGGAAGTATTTGGCTGTATGCAGCAGCTACAGGGTCGAGAGGTAAACTTATCTCAGAAAAGCAGTGGCCTCCAGGGAGAGTAAGTGCATTGGGAGCTGCTGCAGGGCGAGCCCAAGGAACCGTTGGTGCTAAACCTGATGTTCTGGTTGCACGCGACCACAGTCGTGATCAGTGGTTGCAAAATCTTGTAGCTGTAGTAGAAGAACGAGATAAAGTTTTAGTTGAGCTGTCTTGCCTTTTCATTTTGGAAAGTCGCTTCCGTCCAGGTGGTGGTTAGAAGAAGCTGCAAGCTAGGGAAGCTGGCCTGTTGCAGCATGGTAGAAGCCTGCTGAGCGCTTCCAACAAGCAGGTCATCCAACTATGGTGTCATCTGTTCTGTATCAGACGCATCCTCAAATCTGGGTATCTCCTTCAAGATAATTTTTTTATCTAAATCAATTAAGTGACAGTGAGAGTGTTACCAGGAGACCCGATGAAATTTATTACAGAGGATTCTCTACTGAGACCTTTTCTTGTTTTGCGATGTAACTCATGGAAGAGAATCTCATAGGCACGGATCTATTTCATTTCAGTATATTCATGAAGCACAATTTTCTTTGCAATAATATGAGCCTCTTCAACGAGTCACCAAGTTAGCAGGCATAAAGTTTTACTGTAGGAATTATCACACCTTACAAGCTACAGTTGTACTGTTTGCACCGAGAGTTTGATGTTGTCCTCATATATCACAAGAGGAAGGAAAGATTGGTTGTTGTATCTGAGGAAACAACTACCGGTGTTCATAGGCTGTACCAGATGCAAGCTATTGGATCGCTGCTCTTCCCTGCTATTAATGACAATGATTCTGTTACCAAGAGCAAGTTCGATAGCTTGTACGGGTGCAGGCACTCTCTGCTAGATGGTCTGATGAGAGCCACTGATGTGATGATTGTTGGCAAGGTTGCTGTTGTCTGTGGAAATGGAGATATTTCTTCTGTTTCGTCAGAAGTTCACACAATTTTTACCTCCGTTGAGTTATTCCACTTCAGCTGCTCCACCGACTATTGCCTCTGTCTTCTCATAAATTGGTTTTCTGTCCAGTTTGTAGGCAACTTGTTTACCCTAATGAGGCTGTGCAAACCCGATGCACACATATTTACTGCAAGCCTTGCCTAGCTTATGTGCTGAGTACTACTAGGGCCTGCCCTTATGACGGGTATTTGGTTACTGATACAGATTCGAAGGCATTGCAAGAGGCAAATTCGGTACTAGGCTGATGCTATAGGCCATGTGACAGTTCATTGCCTGTACCACAAGAGCGGCTGCACTTGGCAAGGGCCTCTTTCAGAGAGTATGGCTCATGGTAATGGTTACCTGTATGGTTCATCCCCTATTTTATGTAATAGATGTGGCACCTAGATTGTTCACCGAAAAGTACAAGAGCATGCTCAGAATTGCCCTGGGACACAGGGCCAAGTTCAGCAACAAGAAAATGCTCCTCAGGCTCAAGGTGGTGCAGTTGCAGCAGCACACACTGAGCAGAATCAAGTGGTACAAGCTGGAGTTCAACAATATCCAGCACAAATAGCATCCCAAGTCCCACAAGCTCCAGTTTCTCAACCCCCCCCAGCTTATCATCCCAGACTTGCACAAGTTTCTCGAAAACAGTTCAATGTCACGGCATCCCCATGATATTGTAAAACGAGGCTTTAACATTTACCCCATCAGTATATGGGCAGAGATGCACATTGCAGACTATACAATTGATTTCATGAAGTCAAGGGCATGGCCGTTAACAGAGTTGGACCTTCAGCAGGCTAAGGAAGAGAAGTTGCGCAGGTTGTGTTGCTGTTGCCCGAGCCCTGGTCGACGTGCTTGTTGGATTGGAAGAATTCTAATCAGGCATGTTAACTCTACTCCTTGTAATAGTTTTCTACCTTCTTTCAGTATCTTGAAATGAATTTTCTTTCCTCTTGAATGGCGCCTAGACTAAATGTTTTCGTGGTTGTTTATATCGCTGCCTGATTGTGTTGGTTGTTCCTTTAAATCTCGTTCCTAGTTCGCTGGTTTTGCTTGGAATGTTCTTTTCCTCTCTTATAGCTTACTCTATTTCATATTTGTCTAAGTGGGCTACTGCAATTTTGAGTGATGCAATCTAGTTCGTAGGGAAGGAAACATTTTAGAATTTCGTTTGCTTATATGACTCTCTTTTAAAAGAATTCTGTGATGGTATTTTGTAATTGAAGGCTTACTATATGGAAGGTTAAGCCTTCATATCTCTATTTGCTTGAATGAATACGTATTTCCTGTTTAGCGCTCTCCTGTTTTGCTAAAGGTACATTAATAGTGACATTGTGTTCTAAAACTTGTTTAAGCCTGTGGGCATTCCTTACTTTTTGTTTAATTAGAAAATGACATTAGGGTTTTGTTTTAGAACTGTACATGGTTGACTTTTGTACCCAGTTCTAGAGGATGAATAACCTGACATCTATTTTGGCCTCTACGTGTTGAGAAAATTACTATACCTACTACCTGGTTCAAACTCTTGTTTGATTAAAGTAAGGGGGAAACATTGTAAGTTTTATTGAATGAAATCTCTACAAATTTTATTAAGGGTCGCGAGCAAGCTATTAATAGCTGGACTGAAACAAAAGTTGTAGGTGAATCCATGGTATTGGACTCGTGAACTCGTTTCCTGTTAGATGACAGCTGATTACAGTGATAATATAATAGGTGGTTACTATATTCATCTGTTTGATATTTGCTAGACATGTCCTTGATAAGCCCACATGGATCGGGTAAAATTTCCATCTTCTATACCATTGGCCAGGAGCTCATAGAACTTCTAGGCCTGACTGCACTGCATAACCTTCCTGATGGATATGTGTGTTGGTTCTTATTTTTGTGCTTGCACTCGTGGTAGGGTCTTTTGAGTCTGGGGCATCGTTGGTGTTTTACCCTCTGCGTAGCGAATCCCTTTGTTTTCGAACTCGAATATCTTATACTTCAAACTTGGTTACTAAAAGGTCCCATTTTGTGGCCTTGTTAAGGAAATCAATTTTTATTTTAATACTTATTGACATTGTCAAAAATATATAAAAATTATTAACGACTTTTGGGTTTAGCCTTCCCTTATATTATGTAGAGAAGTTGACGATTAGGATAAGGTTTGTTGGTAGAATAATGGCCCCTTTTTGTGTCTCTTTTGTATGCTTTTGGAAGAGTGGATTTGTTTGTTAACTAGTACTACGTTTAAGAAATCCTATAAGAAGGTAGTGGTAAAACTCCTTGGTTAAAACTGAAACTATAGTTGTTTTTCTTTTAAGGGCGTCGAACCCTAATTATTGCTATGAAGCCTCCCCCTGGGAGATTTGGATAACGTCGTTTTGTTTCGCGCCTACGATCATAATTAGTATGTTTTGTCTTCTCTTGGACCCCTTTAGTTGGATGGAGTAAGTTTTGGATTCCAATCACGTAATCCATAGGATTACATGAAGGAGATATCAACACTCTTGACCTTCTTGTTCCTAACCCATAAGGTCTTGCCTTGATTTATGTGATTTTGTTCTTACTGGTATTTTGACTTTCTCCTTGCTGGATGGTTTAGATTTTTTTCTCATGCGAATAATTTTGGAGTTGTGGGTTGTGTTTTAATCCATTTTTGAATTAGAACTTTCCTTTCTTGATATTGTTAAATGTTAGCTTACTGTTGCAATGAGTAGCCTTAACATGCTCAGTTCTCGCGAACTGATTCCAGCTAGTATTTGTGCAGATGGATTATGCGAGTAGATTAAAGGAAAGAGTTGTAAAGGTTTCATCAGTGCAATTTATGAAGTTCCTTGTAAAAATGTCCAATGTGAGGTAAAATTTGTAATAGTGCCTGCAAAGGAGTTTAGAAAACCTCTTGCCTTGAGTTGTTCTGAAATTTCGTGATGATGTTGTCTTTTCCTTCTGTAGGTTAACTGGTAAATTACCTTTGTGAGAAATAATATTCAATCTTGACCTTGTTATGAGTATTCTTTTGGTGATATCATTTACAGTCATGGAAATTTTGTAGCATGGCTTGGCTTATTTTGTTACCTTCTTGTTCTTGACCCAAGTGAAATCCAATCTCTTGACTCCTTTGGTTCATGTGCCATGTTGAATGGAAATGTTATAACCGTGGTTTGCGTTCTTGTTAAATAACGATAATTTCTTCTTTCAGGTCATAATGCTTATTGGTTTAGTAACCCTCCATGGTACTAGTATCAATGTTATTCTAGGCATATTTTAGTGGGTTGAAATCCCCTTTTTCTAAAGATAATCAAAGATAAAAGAAGAGGAATACATAGATGAATAAATAAAGAAGATAATAATGAAGTTGTATTTGGTTGATAAAATTAAGAGTCTTTAATTGGAAAGAAAGTGTTTATCTAACGATGAAAAAAAAAATACCTACCATTGCTAACCTTAAGCTATGGATTAAACATTGTCCTCTTGTTGGGAAACGTTAATTAATTTTAAAAGTAATATCACTGTTGGCTTTTGGGGATATCGGTAGATCTTATCTAGTACAGGAGTTTGAATAAAAACACATTAAGTATAATGCTTCCATGTTGGGAACCCCTGTGTATCCCCCGATGAACTTAATCAAGATGATTTCTAAATGAAGCTTTTACCAAAATTCAATTGAACTCTTAAGACTCATTAAAAGACTGGTTAATAACTAAATAGATCATAATAAAATAAATTATCTTCTCTCTCTAACCATTACCATGGTACCTTGTAGTCCTTGTCTAAGCTATGATAAATTTTTAATTCTTGATCAAAGATGATTAGGGTTCTGAACCTTAACGATACTCCTCTCCTTTTGATCTTACGCTTGCCTCCTTATGCAATGTGGGTATGAAACGAGTTTCAGTAGTGGGGGTTTAGATAGATAGCCTTGTGGAATTAAATTACCTCCTGGTTTTGTAAACAAATTAATCAAGGAATTTTCATATTATAGGTGATCCTAGGATAGTCCTCAAGTTATATAAAAGAAAAGAAACTTAATCCTATAAGAAGAATGGTATGAAACATATCATGAACCTTCTAGAACGTAAGCTAAGAATTGTAAGATGTCTCTAGTAAATCAGTAATCTTAAGAAGATTTTCACAGTGGGATGTCTTCAGCTATAACTATGTAATGTGGTTGGTCTTTTGCCATGTCCTTTCACAAAAGAAAAGTAAATTGTCCTTGATAGGTGTGAACGTTTCCGTGCTGCCTTTATGGCCATCCTTGTATCAAGTTGTTCACAGAGTTAGTTGTATCCTTGGTGACGACATGTTGCGTCATGTTATGTGTCAAGCAAGTCAAAAAAAAAAGTTATCCTGTATTTCACTGTGTTGTTCGTGTGTGGATTTTTGGGTCGTTACACACACTTCCTTTGGTATGTAGCAGTCTACAGTAAGCATCTTATTAATTTTCTTTCCCCAATCTATAATATTCTAGTTTTCCTCATAGGTCGTGTATGGTTTGGATGGGATCTATTTGTCAAAAAACTCGATGTGGGTAATATACCTCATCTACCTTTAGATTTACGGATCCTCTAATGTGTGAAGCACAACATAATTATTGTCCATTAATATGTAAAGGATTTTACCGGAAACTTCACTAACCTTTTCGAAAAAAAAATTGTTTGTTGGCCAAAAACGCGGGCTAGTTGAACTCAAAACCATCTTCTGACTATTCTTATAATGATGAGTACTACATTCATGGATGCTTGTATGCTTCTATGAGTAGCAAGCTAGTATCTCTCTACTATATTTCCTACCAGGACTTCATATGGCATGCTTCGTAATTTCTCTCAAAGGGATCCACCTTACTTTATGTAGATGACCATGGACAATCACAACTGTTTACTTTATCAAATGTTGTTGTTGTTATATATGATCATGGATATACCCATTTTAGGTAATCTGGATATTCTTACTTTTATGGTGGTGTTAATGGGAACCACATCTTATGTGTTGAACCATATATAAACCATTATGGTAGAAGCTCGTAATTATTTTCATCAATTTCTGGATAGTCTCTGAGATATTGTAGCTTTGCGAGTATGTCCAGATCAATTCCACGTAGTAGACATTTCTACACTAAGAACAAAACTAGAGGAATTAAAAGAAAAATTCACAGTTCTGGAAATGTTATTTCCATAGGTGAGAGAATTTTGATCAGCAACTAAAATATTTCTTTGGCCATTTTCTTCAATCATCTATGTAGATATAAACACGACAAACCTCTTCCAGTCCTTTGCACTCTCCATTGTTGGCCCTTTTGTGTAACTTCATGCCATGTGTCAATATCCCTTCTACGCCACTTCACGCTAGGGAAACTTAACCCTCATAGTACAAGCTTCCACCAAACACCACATATTAGAATTAGGGTTAGTTTGTTTAAAAGTATATTCTTTTAATTTATTTTTTTAATTTAATATGTTAATTATAAATTACCCTCGTCGAGTCTTGTGTACAAGTTTCCAATAAAAACTAAAGGTGAAGTTAGAGATAAGAATATATTTTTGTCTCTAACTTGTATCAAAAACACTTTTATTGTACTAGTGGTTAAAGGATATTGGTGCCCATACGACATAAGAAATAACGAAATAACATAAGGTAATATTCTACCCTAAAATCAAGACTTTACCATTGATATGGAAAATACTAAAATGAAAAGATAAAAATTTATTTTCCCAGCCAAATCAAGATTCAAATTACATTCTTCATGTAGTAGCAATTATGCTCTTTCCATTTCTAATAGTGGTGAAAGGCAAAATATTTGAAAGAGAAACGTCAATAGACTAAAAATTGAGTAGCTCATGAAGAAGTGCATTTTATCTTAACCATGTCCCAAATTACAAAATACAATTTCTTAGAAAACTTTTATGTTAAGTATCATAAAATATTTTTTGTTTCTTTATAACACAATAATGGATGTGAATTAAAATACGAGTATTTTTTAGATAACGACAAAATGGGATTTACATTACATTTTCGATGGGACATGATCAATTTACGTTAGGAGGTCTTTTAAGAAAACAGCCAAACGATGCACAAAAACACCTCATTTAAAAATATATGACAGCAACCTTGCGTAACTCGCATTCCACGCTTTCCCCATTTTTTAAGCGCACAACTTTAAACTTGGGAATATCTCAGATGTATGTGTATTACAGCGACCAACATTATCGTCTCCCTTCTTATGGTTATTTAGCTATAAATATAAACACATATAAACCTGGTTGATATAATCCTGTTGCATGAATCGTGCCCCGCACCTTTTCAAACATATTTGATTGAAAATTGCCACTCAAAATAGATTTTAGAAAACATCCACGAGGAATATATACATCTAGTACTATTGTGGTCTAATATATATTGTCATCAAAGGCCCAGCAAAAGAATTTCATTCCAGTCTAACAGCGGGGTAATGGAAAGAAATTGGTTGTGAAAACTCACTTAACATCAGAAAGACATTCAAATGGAAATTATAGTTAGTATTATAAGAAAACACAACATTAACCTCATGTTTGACGGTGGTAAAATCATAAATTGAGAACGAGGGCCGAGGGCAGATTATATTACGCTCCAAATGACAATATTCGAAATATAAAATGAGCACCAAACATTAATTGCTACCATTATACCCATCAAACGTTTTCCCATTAATGAAAAGAGGGCGTATCCGCCATGAAGATACAAACTACAGCCGCTGGTAACATTGTTTCAAGTATTTTAATCAAAAGGATCAGTTCAAATATTTCTATCTCTAAAAAACTGCATTAAAATGTTATAACCCTGAAAAATTTCGGCGCAAACAAAACAGGGACAGAGGATCTCAGATCTTAACATTGCTAAGCTGCAAAAATGTTCAGACGAATAACAAAACATGTCAGAGCCCTAAATATTTCTTCTTCTAAGTCACGATACACCGGTATAACCAAACGAGAAGAAAAATACAGGTAAATACACTGCATTTAATGGGGAAGAGGAGGTTATATATGAAGATGAGAAAAACCATGTAAAGCAAAATAACGAAGAAGGCGAGTACGAGCACGAACGCAACATTCTCCACCTCCGGTCTCTGCATTTGATCGTATGGAATTATATTTGGCGGTGCAGCAGCCTCCTCCACTATCAGTCGAGATCCGCCAATGCTACTTATGGCAGCGGTAACTATTATTCTCTTTCTATAGACGCACAGTCCAAAGTTACTCTGTATTACAATGAACAGGAAGGCCAAGCACAGAAAATCGTTCTGGCAATCAAACGGTGAATATCCAGCGATTACTCTGGACAAGTATGGATTTCTGAACACAAGCAACGCGGGTGAAGATAGTTTGATCATGGCGTCCGACGTCGGGCAGGAGGATCGCTTGAGGAGGCTCACTTTACAGAGCAACGGGGGACTTCGAATGTACAGTCGAAAGAGGGATTCCCCTTCTTCTTCATGGCAAATGGTGTGGGAAGTCGTGACAGGGTACTGCAATACAATCTACGGTTCTTGTGGAGAGAACGCTGTGTGTAAGGTTGATCAGAACTGGGAACCAAACTGCCAATGTCCGCCTGGTTTCGATCCCGGGTCTAGCGACAATAAAACCTGCAGGCGGATCGATGAAATCAAGGGCACCGATGTGAGATTTGTGGAGCTGGACTATGTCAATTTCGACGGATTAAATGTTACAGAGGCGACGGTCACAAAATTACAGGACTGCAAAGATTCATGTGAAAATAACGCGAGCTGTATGGGTTTCTGAGCACAATGGCTATCCCGTATCCCGTCTCATGTCTATTTTGAAAATATTTTGGGCGGGACAGGCAAAATATAATTTAAATTCAAATTCAAACTGTCATGTCTTGTAAACACATCACGTCAAAATGTCACATCATAGTTTCCGGCACAGCAGTCCTTTCCGGCGAGGGCAATGGCTATGTCAACACATCATGATATGAAAAAAAATGCCCACATGCATAGGTGCATTTTCAGTGGAGGGTAGCCGCTGGCCATTTCTTGACGGCTAGGCCTATGTCTCATGCAAGTTCGCACAATAGGGAAAAAGTATTTTCCGTCACGTTGTCGTTAGTTTTGTGGCGTCGCCGTTAGTTTTGACGGAAAAAGAAACAATGTATTACGTTGTTACCTATATAGGTAGCAACGTAATACGTTGTTTCCTTTTCCGTCAAATTTCCGTTTGAGGTTTTTTAAAAGGAACCGGCGCCGTATGGTTTCATACGTCAGTGCGCAACAGGATGGTGGGGCAGGAAAAATAGGGCGCGGGGGTCCCGGGTTCAAGGCCAGGTGGGTACAAGGATAGCACTGGTCAAAGTTTTGTGCAGGTTTGCATTGACTACGAACCTGCATGATGGATAGGCTCATCGTTTCTTGACACTCAAAGAAACCCGCAATGAATACCATGTGACCATGTCCATAGATAGGAAAGGTGTCACTGTCATTTAGCAGTGAATTATTTCAAGACTAGCATGTCGGTTGTTGTCGCACTCTCAATTTTGACGGCCACATTTGCCTGTCAAATGGAAATTTGATGGCTGCAGCCCGCTGAAATGTAAAGTACCGTTGTTTGAAATGGGGGGTTGATTCTGGCGGTATCACCTATATGCCTCTTGGACAATGTTTAGGTCACAGTAAAAAATAATAGCAACCATAGTTTTTTGAATTTGGACACTTCATCGGTTTTCAAACCATGCAAATGAAGATAATAGCAACCACAAATGCACAGACCATTTTCGCCAGGTTTTTTTATCATGCATTCGTAATAGTACTCAAGTCGTCCTCGAACGCATTCAAAATGCAAATTTGAGTTGAATTGTCCAAATATTTTGTCCGAGTTACGGTCAGGTAGTGGAGGAAGGTGCAAATTACTTGTTATTTATCTCTATTCTTTTAGTAACTTATCGTTCTAGATATCACAGTTCCTTATTTTTTGTGAGGTTATTTCAAAAAACGTTTAATACTCTATTTTTTAAAGATAGGATATGTATATCTCATATTTTAAGCATAATTAAGTTCTTATTATAAATTTGAGAGTATAAAATATTTCCATATGTTATAAGTTTGTGGTAAGCCCAAAAATACAGTGCATTACATAGTGGATTATATAAGACTTCTCTCTTTCCTCTTAAGTCTAATTCCATTTAATTGTATGTGGACTATATTACATTTAATTGTATATGGACTATATAAGATCTTTATTTTTCTTCTAAATCTAGTTTTATATGGTTTATATTATATTACTTCCTCTGAAGCCATATGGTTCTCGAGGGTGGAAACCCTCTTGGTACAAATTTCAAGCATTCTCTAAGTACCATCACACTTTAGGACATTCCACTGAGGACTATAAATCCTTCAACACTAATATTTGAAGCCTTGCTAGCAAAAGGCTTCTTCCTTTAGACCTAGAACATTCGAATAAGATAGAGCAAAATCATCTAACACCTGAACCCATACTCTCTAAACCATTTTCCAACACTCCCTTTACGTCCAAAAATAGAATCTTTATTTTAGAAAAATGGTGTTAGTTATCTTTTCATAATCATTGAATGTTAAAGTTAGAAAATCATTTACTCAAGTTTCCCTCTATATTTTCTTAGCGATGTCCATAATTAATTCATGAATGTACACACTCCTTTTTGTTGAGATTGGGAATTTTACCTCAAAGGATCGCTGGATTTTTTTTACCTAAAAGCCTTGTTGAACTTTCACATAATTTCGTAAAACTTCCATGTGATAATGAGTGCGAGTTCTCATTTATAAATATGTAGGTGGCCTACATTATATACTAATGAAAAAAATATTTGTTTAAACAAAAAATTGTTCATAGAACTGCCCAATGAGAACTACTCTTATTTGGGTCAACTCCATTTAAATTTATCTCACCAAATCCTATTTGTAACCTAGTAGTTAACTTTACTATAATAATAAGGTCTAAGTTTGACAATGTATCATAAATGTGAATTTTCGCTTCAAATCTTTCCTTCTTTTTTTTCTATCATAATTATTTTAAATCAATTATGAATAATGCCTCTTATTATAATTTATTTTAATATTCCTATTATAAATTTGAGAGTATAAAATAGTTCCATATGTTATAAGTTTGTTTTAAACCCAAAAATACACTGCACCACACACTGGACTATATAAGACCTCTCTTTCCTCTAAGTCTAATTTCATTTAATTCTATATGGACAATATTACATTTAATTCTATATGGACTATATAAGACCTTTCTTTTCCCTCTAATTCTAGTTTTATATGGTGTATATTATATTCAATTGAATTTAATTCTCATCATTAATTAAATATTACAATAGAATAATTCTATGTAATTTTTAAATTTTATTTAAAGTATAAATATATTAAATTATATTAAAAATAATAACAACAACAATAAGAAAATTATTTATTTTATAAATAAATAAATTATTAAATAATCAATATGTTTCTTTAACTACACAAAAAATAGTTGGAAGGTAATTTATGATTATTATTTCTATTCAGCTTTTTGATAAATAATTATTTATCTCACCATTCCTTACTATATTTCTTTCCCTTTTAATTTTTTTTTTAAAATTAAAATGAATATTGTCCTCTCTCCTAATTTCATTCATTTTATACATGATTTTGTTACATTTAGTTGTTCTATACATTCAGTGTTTCAACCATATAATTTATGACACAAATTCAATTTTTTTAATGTGTAAAATAGTAATTGTTTTTATTATTTAATTAATTTTTCTATTATATATAATTTGTATTTAATTTAGATATATTTATTTTATCTCCACAAAATTCAATTTTTTTTTACTATTTAAATTTTATTAATAATAACAATATAATTTAATAATACAAAAATCATTTATATAATTTTATTGGATGTATATAATAAAATATATGTATATAGTTGATTTTTAAAAATAAAAATAAAAAAAGTAATTGAAAATTTATTTCAAACAATATGAAGTATACGATATTTTTAATGGTAATGTGTTTGATTTTTTATCAATAAAGAAAGTTTAAGAGTTAGGTGGATTCTTAAACACAAATGCGCCTTGTGGTTTTAATTTCAAAGTTAAAATGTCCTAATTTTTGAGTGGCAATGATGAAAAAATACACTTAGTTCTAAATACTCTTCAAGTTTTGTCGATTTCAATCTATGTTGTGTTTGGCCGTATTCCTTTGTATAATTATATAAGACATATCTTCTATATGTGAATCATGCGTATTTTATGGGAAGATATGTAGCTAGTGAATCCCCTCTCCTCTCAACACCTGCGACCAGATCACTTCGCATCCCTAACCTTACCACTCTTCCCTACCCCCTCTGCTCGCTCTTATGACCCGATCACCACCCTTCCCCTACCACATCTTGATTACTACCTCCCAGTCATGACCGTGACCATCTTGGCCCTAAACAATAATTAATAAATAAAAAACAAGAATAAATAAAACACTTCCTGGCCACAAGTGCAACCAGGATCAGGCCTATTTTATATCCAATCATGGGAATGAGTAGAATCCTCCAAAAAACATCCAAAAGAAAAAAATAGTCGCACATATTCATCTTTTTTAATATCCCACAAAGTTTCTCACTTGCATCAACTTCATGAATATTTCACCCCTTATATGCTCCAGTATCTCACTACATTCTCTACACTCACCCATTTTAACTATTCATTCCATAATACATATATTCACCACATACTCATTCATACCCTAAAGTTGTCTACTAACAGCTCGTCTAGCGCATTGCCAAGCTTGAATCCAATCACTTAGGGGAATTCCACCCGCAACGATTTATCACATAATTTTCAATGATCCTACCCACCCAATGGTACTAATCCACCCTGTCCACCACATTTATAACCTCCCACATTTGAAAAAATAAATGGCACCAAGGACACATAACATCATTTATACCTATTTATCTATACATGCCATCTCATTTAATATGTTGATGCCCTTCTCATACACACCTTCCCACAAGCCTGTGAATGGTATTATTACCAAGCTTACTAACACATTATTATTCCACTTATTCATCCATATTACACCCAAAGTAACACTAGTTGACCTTTATCCACGTTGAAAATCTTATGAATAATATATTCTCGACTTTGTCTCACATTCGCATGCAATCGTTGACCACCTCTCATTTTAACTCCCATAATTTGAACTTATTGACCTATTTTCTAAATGTTGTGTCCCTCAAATCTAACACAACTTATCAATTCATCCACTATACACATTTGATGAGGTTGTACACATGGCATAATGCCTCATAGATGCCCATTTTGAACATCCTAGTTCTTCGAAGCATATTTCAATCACCACCACCTATTTAACAAGTGATCCTATATGTTTATAATATTGTCCACCTATATCCTCCTCACATTTCATCACCTTCTACACCCACATCTTCACATTTGTCACATTATACTAGGGGTCATCATTTCATCCACCCCTCTTACAAGTTCACTCCCTTTACTGAGTCACTTTGTTTTATTCTATATAAGTTTTTGACGCCTATATCATCAATATCCCTCTCATACCACCCCCACCATTGTGGTATACCTCCCATTTTTCATGTCCCTATCATCTTACTGTTGGCCATTCCATTTAATTGTGTCCCCAACTCTGCAACATCATTCAAGACCTTCTTGATAATGGTGAACTTTTTGGTGATTCCCTATCTCCTCCAAATTCACCTACTAACACCACTCTAATCACTTCCCATACTTATTTTATTCAAACTTATTCTCCATGTGTTGTTTCTCGATCATCTAACTCATCATTTCTCACTACTTCCCAATCATCATGTGCACATATTATATCCTCATCTATAGTATCCACTCCATAATCCACATCATCACATGTTTCCACCTTGAACTCAACACCACCATAATCCTCTAGTGTCTCATCACATACCTCATCATGTGCTTCCACTTTGGATGTGGTATCATTCCCATAATTTTTATATTCCTCCAAATTATTACCACATATATCTACATTTCAATCATATTTATCACCATTTGATTCTCACTTGATCATTATTTCTTTTTATTCATCACTTTCTTTGTTCATATACCACCCACTTATCATAGTATGAATGTGGACACATACATAGTCTTCTTCATTAAATATGGTACCAAATGTCACTTCACCTCTTTTAGATACGTCTTCCACATCCATATCACTACCTTCATCAGTCATTCAGACACCAATATTTCTTCTTGGACCCCCATTTCATCATATACCCTATATTGTGCTCATTCACACTCCTATTTCATATGTTCCCCATCATTTGTATCCACATGTTTCTCTATATCCTTCTTGCAACTCACCTACACTTTCTCTCACTGCGTCACATTTTTTGTAGCATTATTCCACATGCACCTTATTGCCTCCACAACCACTTGTTAGAAACCTTCTTATTAACATATCCTCCTTAATTCACGTCATCCATCATGACCATAAAGAATGAGTTCGTATAGATTTTACTCACAAGCCTCCTCCACATATAATTACACTTTCACATCATTTTGATTTTCTCTAACATTCTCATTTGTTTGAAATTAACTATTATATACCCCTTCCCATTCCATTTTGTCATCATCTAATAACACCCCCTCATCACAAGACGAACCCCCTTTTTCTCATAGCTTTCCTTCTTCAAACATCAATATGTTTCTCTAATCCGCATCTACTTGACATAATCATTAGAACCATGATTCATATAAATTAATATTATATTATTGATACTGACATATTTCTTGTTTTATTCATCCCTAAAATGACATATCCCCACACCACAATCCTAGAGATTCTATTTTACATCATTTATTCACCCATCATATAAACAATCCAATCCATCTAATGTCTACTTCAACTATCATCTTTCTCTATATATCAATGTATCTCACTCATCTAGTCCCTACAATGACTAGGGGGAATCTCATTTGTTTTCACTACCACATTTTATGTGCTCCATACTTCTACTTCTCTTTATCTAGAATGGATTTGAAACAACACCATCCTTTTCCACGTATCCTATGCTATCATCATTGACACAACTAAAATTAACGATAAAAATATCGTTCCAAAGCCAGGAAATCAAATGTTAAGCAAACATCACGATCAATAAGATGAAAGCAATTTTCAAGAATAACTTTAATAAAACCTTTACAAAAAATGAGCATAAATATCATATATTATTATGGAACTCAATGAAATACAATGATAATAAGATTTTATTATATAAGAAAGGAATATCAATCTAAGAAACATTAAAAATCCTAGATCAAGCCTACATCAGGAACGATATTCATCAAAGACTTCTCAGACATATATTCAAGAAGAACTTCACAAGAATCTCGTCAATCATAGACGCTCAAGGAAATAACTATACGTGAACAACCGATAATCATCTCCCCTAAAATATAAATATTAAAGAAATATCCACAACACATCATAAGTGGGTGAGATAAATACAATAAAGGTAAAAAAGGTACCTAGGTGAACAGGAATAAAGTTAAGTAATACTCTAACACCCCCCTCAATGAAGCTAGTAAAACAATAAAGTGGCATGTGCCACATATAATCCCGTAACGGGCTTGATCACGTAACTCATGTACATAGTATCCAGGACGAAATCTTGAAACCAACGAAGGAAATATTCCTACTGAGAAGAAAGATAAGATAATTAGAATAAGAAGAAGGAATCAATTTCTCAAGAACACCCCCAAGACAAATTACGAAACCCCAATCATGATCTGTAAATCACCAATATGTGGGGAGAGGAAATTCTTCGTAAAGATGTCTGCAAGCTATTGCCTGATATCGGAATGTAGTCCAAGTAAAGAACTCCCATCCTTAATGTACTGAACGAATAAAGTGTATGTTTATCTCCACATGTTTGGTCTGTTGGTGCTCAACAGGGTTGGAAAAAAATTTAATTATACTTTGGTTGTCACACCAAAGTACATTGGTGAATCTTGTGGGAATCCAACTCTTTCAATAACTATCAAATCCAAATAATATCTGATAACTCATTAATAACTATTGCTCTAGATGCTCTACCTCTGAAGGTGAAAGTGTAATAAGCCTATTCTTTTACACGCCCAAGAAACTAGAGAAGAAAAAGAAAAAAATATATCCATAATTGGAACAACTACCATCAATAGAACCTATCCAATCTGAATCTATATATCCAACCAATAAGTAGACCCTTAGTGTAGTGGTAGGCCAAACTAGGAAGTTTTCC
This sequence comes from Taxus chinensis, assembly GCA_019776745.2. Lineage (NCBI taxonomy): Eukaryota > Viridiplantae > Streptophyta > Pinopsida > Cupressales > Taxaceae > Taxus > Taxus chinensis. The sequence continues at coordinate 53,647 of JAHRHJ020003805.1, read as the reverse complement.
TGCAAATAAAGAAAAAATTCTTTTAGCAATCCTTTTAGGTGACTATTATGAGGAGAATGTGCAAACTGAGTTTACAATCCCTACTACAAATTAAATATAAGGTGAGTATGGGTTCAAGTACATGATACTTTCAACTAAACTACTTATACCATGTAGGATCACACAATTTGAGTTGTACATGTGGAAGTAAGAGTAACCCCAGACTGAAAAGAGATGGATTGGCTTTCAATCAACCATATCAAAGTGCCAAATAAGATCATGGGTGTACTTTTTTGACGTCAAATGAATCCTTGAATCTATCTAAGAAATTTGAAAAATAAGGAAATAATGTAATAACCCAGATCTGTCATGTAAACAATGTATAAAAATCCTCTGAATATTCTAAATGTGGGAAGAAGATTTTCAGTAAGGTGAAATATCATCAACATACAAGAAAAAGTATCACAATGATCCTCACCAACATGTTGGATATATACTAGATGATTGGTGTGTCATGAAACAAACCATTAGGGAAAAGACATAATCCACTTCTCATACGAATCTCGAGGGGCTTGTTTGAGAACCATAAAGAACTCCATAGCCTAAAACAAGTAAGAATCCTAAAAAAAATCAGAGAAATTATTCCATGTATATTACTCTTTTAATAGCCTATAAGATACACTCTTCACGTCATGAAATTGGTATACATACACCCCTTGATGCAATAATAAATTAAGAAGGCATACTGATCCATCTTGGAAACGGGTGCAAACGTTCATAATAATAAATACCCTCAACTTTGTTAAAAAAAAAACCGTTGGCAACAAACGAGCCTTATACTTATCAATGGACTCATAAGCATCCAATATTAGTTCAGTATACCCACTTACCCTACCATATTTCTCCTTTCCCATCCTACTCTTCTTGAAGAGGTGATACCAAAGTCCCATGTATGATTCTTCATCAAAGAAGAATACTCCAACTACCATCACATCCTCCACCATGTATCCATATCCATGACATACATGTGGGATCCTCATAAACGTTTACTAAAATTCCCATAACTTACAATGTCTTGATGAATCCTAGTGGGTGGAAATCCAGGGTTCTTGCAAAGATGTTTACCTTCGAAACTAATATTACAAGCCCACTTAGGCATATGAAAACACAGTAGGAATAGGATCCTCTTCAGCATCTATAATCCACTCACAACTCAAGAATTCTCCTCAAAGAAGGGGATCCTCAAAAATGATATAAAGAATGACGTCATGGAAGAAGAGAGAATCATCACGAGGATTCAAGAACTCATCAAACTTAACAGTGTGTTAAAAAAAACATCAGAGTATCAGGATTCTAAAATTTGATAGATCCTCATTCCTTCCTCCTCAAAGTACCAGACAAAAGAATCAAGGTTTTATCTTCTTATCTAAGGCTTTCTTTTCGTGCTAGACCAAAGCCCAAACATGGCCCTAAAACTTGAAAAAATGAGACATATGGCTTAGTGGATGGAGCCAATCTTCCTCTAGATTAAATGTTCAGATCTTTTGTGTTAGAGTTTATGATATAGGGTGAATGTAGTTAACACATTGACTACTTCCGGCCTAGTATATAGGAGGTGATTCCTAGATGCATCATGCAATTAGCTAATGTCCTAAAATTTTGGTTCTTCCATTCTTCTAATCCTTTGTTTGATGGATTCCGAGGAACAAATTCTCATGAATAATTCCATCATTGCCAAAAATTCCAGAATTTTTTTTACTAAACTACTGCACTTAGTATCCAAGTTCTTAGTGTGTTTAAGGCAACTAGAAGGTTTTATTCTCAACCAAAGCCTTGAGATTTGAAGTGTGAAAAAATCTCATTTTTTGTCCTTGAGAAAATAAACCCCCGTAGCCTTTGAGAAATTACAATCAAAGGTAATACATACTTACGGGGGTCGCCATTGAAAGAGGGGGTGATGAAAAAACATCAATCACCACAAGCTCAATGGTTAAGAAGATCTCTTGATAAGTCATAGAAAATGGCTCTTGGTTTTATTCCTAATTCACATCCAGAGAAACTCCTCAAGACAAGAAAAATCTACGAATAATCTCAACATAATATTTCATGTAAATAGTACTCTCAGAATTCACATGAAACCAATCCTGTCCCTATATTGAAGTGTCATCAACACACTAAAAGTGATATATATAGTAGCTATGATCAAAACTTATTAAGACATTAAATGAATAGGCTGCAGAAAAATTCGTACTCTACCCCATATTGTGTAAAAGCCAACAACCATTTTTCCATTGATGATAATTTGTGAGAATTCTATAATACAAGAGAGAAAATTAGTGGTGTTAGAAGTTAGGACCCTACATCATCTTTGATTGCCATTATTTTTTGGAACGAAAAGAAACAGATGTATTAGACGTTGTACCCTATATAGGTACACAACGTACTACGTTGTGTTTGGCCGTATTCCCTTTGTATAATTATATAAGACATACTCTTCTATATGTGAATCATGCGTATTTTATGGGAAGATATGTAGCTAGTGAATCCCCTCTCCTCTCAACACCTGCGACCAGATCACTTCGCATCCCTAACCTTACCACTCTTCCCTACCCCCTCTTGCTCGCTCTTATGACCCGATCACCACCCTTCCCCTACCACATCTTGATTACTACCTCACAGTCATTGACCGTGACCATCTTGGCCCCCTAAACAATAATTAATAAATAAAAAACAAGAATAAATAAAACACTTCCTGGCCACAAGTGCAACCAGGATCAGGCCTATTTTATATCCAATCATGGGAATGAGTAGAATCCTCCAAAAAACATCCAAAAGAAAAAAATAGTCGCACATATTCATCTTTTTTAATATCCCACAAAGTTCTCACTTGCATCAACTTCATGAATATTTCACCCCTTATATGCTCCAGTATCTCACTACATTCTCTACACTCACCCATTTTAACTATTCATTCCACAATACATATATTCACCACATACTCATTCATACCCTAAAGTTGTCTACTAACAGCTCGTCTAGCGCATTGCCAAGCTTGAATCCAATCACTTGGGGGAATTCCACCCGCATACATGTATGCAAGCATAAAATTAAATATGTATACACCCAATGGTACTAATAAACCCTGTCCACCACATTTATAACAGTCATGCAGATTTGACCAAGGCCACAATACAAGGGACATCAATAGTGTCACACACATAACATAATGGTTGTATGGCCTACATATCTAAACAGGAAATCTCATTTTTGAAAACAAAGTTGATGCACAATACTCATCCCACACACATCCCAGAAGCCTGTCAAATGGTGCATATATGACCTCCCAAGTAAGAAAGCCTTTATACATGTACCAAGCTGACTGAACACATTATATAGTAGACTTATTCAGCCACATTAGAACAATATATGTAACACTAGTTGACATATTCAATGTGGGTTAGTCTCAAATATCTAGATAAATAACATATTCTCGACATTGTATTATATAAACATGCAACTAGGTGTAGACCACCTAGAAAACACACCTTAACACCCATAAGGTTGTCTAAGATAAAGACCTATTTTCTAAATAATATAAAACCACAATAAATATTTAAAATTAAATTTTCAATTCATCCACCTATACACAGTAAAAATAAGGTGATAGAAAACAATGGCATAATGCCTCATTTATGCTCATCCTCAACATCCTAGTTCTTCGACAGCTTAATTCATATCCACCTCACCTACCCATTTTCACTTTTTATGCACTATGGACTCTTATCATCTCACCTTTTGTTTACCTGAAATCCTGCACTCATATGTGTCATCAACCTTTTATCACTCAAAAACTATCACATTTGTCACATTATACTAGGGGTCCATCAAACTCATTCCAACCCCTTGAATTTTCATGTAGTTGACTCCCATTATCTTAGTCACTTTGCTTCTTTGTTCTATATAAGTTTTTGACGCCTATATGATCAGATATCCCTCTGATACCACCCCCACCATTTTGGTATACAAAAAAATATTGGATGTCAGCTCATGAAACTTACTGTTGGCCATTCCATGAAATTGTAACGCCATTTGCTAGTAACATCATGTGATTGACCTTCTTGATAACTTCTTTCATTTTTTGGTTAATCCCTAGACATGACTCCAGTTTCACGACTAAGCTAGGTATATGATTCTATTTTACTTCCCATTATTTTTTATTTTATTGAAATAATTTATTTAATCTCCATGTATAAGGTTCACGATCATATGACTGAAGATTTCTCACTACTTAGCAATCAAAAAATGACTAACATATTTTATCCTCATTGTTTAGCATGAATTTTTTAGATTCAAATCATGGACATTTTATCCACACTTTAACTCATTGAAATAACCCATGATTCTCTAGTGTCTCATTTTCACATGGTTGGATCATAAACTTCCATTTTGGATTTAAGTAGTCATTCCCATTTGGATTTTTATATTATATCAAAATTATTACCACATATATCTACATAGTGAGAAAAATCTAGGCATAAACTTTAGTGATCATGGTGGATTGATCAACGTGATCATCCATTTCTTTTTATTCATCACTTGCATTGGTCCTATACAAATTTCTTATCATAGTATGCCAATGTGGACACACTTCTATATGGCATTCTTCATCACATGTTGTAGCCACTTGTCATTTCACCTATCATATAGACCTACGTCTTCCACATGGATCTCACTTGCCTTCTATCCCCACTTATTTAGGCTCCAATATCTTGATTCCTATGGACATCCATATTCCCCTTATACCATATATTGTGCATTCATTCACACTCCTATTTGCATTTATTCCCCATCATTTGTATCCACTAATGTCTTCTCTATGTCCTTCTATCACAAGTCACCTACACATTCTCACATTGCGTCACCTCTCTTTGTAGTGTTCTTCCACATGCACCTTCCTACCTCCATTATTTCCCATCTAGTTGGAAACCTTCTTATTACCAGATCCTCCTTCTTCATTCACATCATCTATGATTGACCATAAACCATTTAGTTCGTATCCACATTTATACTCACAAGCCTCCTCCACATATAATTACACTTTCACATCATTTTGATTTTCTCTAACATTCTCATTTGTTTGAAATTAACTATTATATACCCCTTCCCATTCCATTTTGTCATCATCTAATAACACCCCCTCATCACAAGACGAACCCCTTTTTCTCATGCTTCCTTCAAACATCAATATGTTCTCTAATCCGCATCTACTTGACATAATCATTAGAACCATGATTCATATAAATTAATATTATATTATTGATACTTGACATATTTCTTGTTTTATTCATCCCTAAAATGACATAATCCCCACACCACAATCCTATAGATTCTATTTTACATCATTTATTCACCCATCATATAAACAATCCCATCCAATCTAATTGTCTACTTCAACTATCATCTTTCTCTATATATCATGTATCTCACTCATCTAGTCCCTACAATGACTAGGGGGAATCTCATTTGTTTTCACTACCACATTTTATGTGCTCCATACATTCTACTTCTCTTTATCTAGAATGGATTTGAAACACACCATCCTTTTCCACGTATCCTATGCTATCATCATTGACACAACTAAAATTAACGATAAAAATATCGTTCCAAGCCAGGAAATCAAATGTTAATCAAACATCACGATCAATAAGATGAAAGCAATTTTCAAGAATAACTTTAATAAAACCTTTACAAAAAATGAGCATAAATATCATATATTATTATGGAACTCAATGAAATACAATGATAATAAGATTTTATTATATAAGAAAGGAATATCAATCTAAGAAACATTAAAAATCCTAGATCAAGCCATAAATCAAGGAAAGAACTATTCATCAAAGAACTTGTCAAGACCATAGATTCAAGAAAGAACTAGTCATCAAAGATCTAGTCAATACCATAGATCAATGAAATAACTATACGTGACAACAAGATAATATCTCCCTAATATATAAATAAAATTAAAGAAATATCCACACACATAAGTGGGTGAGGATAAATACAATAAAGGTAAATAAAGTACCTAGGTGAACAGGAGATAAGGTTAGTAAATACTCTAACACCCCCCTCAAGTGAAGCTAGGTAAAAAAAATAAAAGTGGCATGTCCACAGTATGAGTCCCAGTAACTGGGCTTGATCAGGTACTCATGTACAATATATCCATGACGAAATCTTGAACCAAAACTAGGAAATAATCCTATGAGAAGGAAAGATAAAGAATAATTAGAATAAGAAGAAGGAATATTTTCTCACGAACACCCACCAAGAACAAATTACGAAACCCCAATCATGATATGTAAATCAAGATAGTGAGGAGATGAAAAATTCTTCGTAAAGATGTCTGCAAGCTATTGCTGATTCGGAATGTAGTCCAAGTAAAGAACTCCATCCTGAATGTACTGACGAATAAAGTGTATGTTTATCTCCACATGTTTGGTCTGTTGGTGCTCAACAGGGTTGGAAAAAAATTTAATTATACTTTGGTTGTCACACCAAAGTACATTTGGTGAATCTTGTGGGAATCCAAACTCTTTCAATAACTATCAAATCCAAATAATCTGATAACTCATTATAACTATTGCTCTATGCTCTACCTCTGAAGGTGAAAGTGTAATAGCCTATTTCTTTTTACACGCCCAAGAAACTAGAGAAGAAAAAGAAAAAAATATATCCATAATTGGAACAACTACCATCAATAGAACCTATCCAATCTGAATCTATATATCCAACCAAATAAGTAGAACCCTTAGTGTAGTGTAGGCCAAACTAGGAAGTTTCCTGCAAATAAAGAAAAATTCTTTTAGCATCCTTTTAGTGACTATTATGAGGAGAATGTGCAAACTGAGTTACAATCCCTACTACAAATTAAATATAAAGGTGAGTATGGTTCAAGTACATGATACTTTCAACTAACTACTTATACAATGTAGGATCACAAATTTGAGTTGTACATGTGGAAGTAAGAGTAACCCCAGACTGAAAAAGAGATGGGATTGGCTTGCAATCAACCATATCAAAGTGCCAAATAAGATCATGGGTGTACTTTTTTTGACTCAAATGAATCCTTGAATCTATCTAAGAAATTTGAAAAATAAGGAAATAATGTAATAACCCAAGATCTGTCATGTAAAACAATGTATAAAAATCCCTCTGAATATTCTAAATGTGGGAAGAAGAGTTTTCAGTAAGTGAAATATCATCAACATACAAGAAAAGTATCACAATTATCCTCACCAACATGTTGGATATATACTATATGATTGGTGTGTCAATGAACAAAACCATTAGGGAAAAGACAATAATCCATCTTCTCATACGAATCTCGAGGGGCTTGTTTGAGACCATAAAGAGACATTCATAGCCTAAAAACATGAGAAGAATCCTAAAAAAATATAGAAAATTATTCCATGTATATTTACTCTTGTAAATATCCATATAAGAATACACTCTTCACGTCCATTTGGTATACGAGACACCCCTGTGATGCAATAATAGAAATTAGAAGGCATACATGATCCATCTTGGAAACGGGTGCAAACGTTTCATAATAATAAATACCCTCAACTTGTGAAAAAACCTTTGCAACAAGACGAGCCTTATACTTATCAATGGACTCATAAGCTACATATTTAGTTCAGTATACCCACTTACACCTAACCATATTTCTTCCTTTAGGAAGAGATACCAAATCCCATGTATGATTCTTCATCAAAGAAGAATACTCAGCTACCATCACATCATCCCACTCATGTATCCCATGAGCCTATGAAAATGACTGTGGATCCTCATAAACTATTTTACATAAAATTCCATAACCTTTACAATGTCTGTGATGAATCCTAGTGGGTGGAAGATCCAGTATGAAAGATGTTACCTTAGAAACTATAGTACAAGCCCACTTAGGCATAGTGAAAACATCAGTAGGAATAGGATCCTCTTCAGCATCTATAATCAACTCAAAATTCTCCTCAAAGAATGGATCCTCAAAATGATATAAAGAAGAATGAGGCATGGAAGAAGATGAAGAATCACGAGGATTAAAGAACTCATCAAACTTAACATGTGTTAAAAAAATAACATCATGAGTATCAGGATCTAAAATTTGATAAGATCTCATTTCCTCAAAATACCCTACAAAGATCAAGGGTTTTATCTTCTTATCGAAGGATTTACTTTTCTTCTTAGGAACAAAGGCCCAAACATGGCTCCTAAAGACTTGAAAAAATGAGACATATGGCTTAGTGATGGAGCAATCTTCCTCTAGAGTTAAATGTTCAAGATCTTTGTGTGGTGTATGATTATGAATGTAGTTAACACAATTGACTACTTCTGCCTAGTATATAGGAGGTGATTCTCTAGAATGCATCATGCAATTAGCTATGTCCTTAAAATTTTGGTTCTTCCATTCTTCTAATCCATTGTAGTATGGATTACGAGGAACAAAATGCTCATGAATAATTCCATCAGTTGCCAAAAATTCAGAATTTTTTTTACTAAACTACTCCCCTTAGTATCAGTGCTAAGGTTATTTATGCAACTAGAAGTTTTATTCTCAACCAAAGCCTTGAAGAATTTGAAGTGTGAAAAAATATCATTTTTGTACTTGAGAAAATAAACCCAAGTAAGCTTTGAGAAATTATCAATAAAGGTAATTACATACTTAGCTCCATTGAAAGAGGGGGTATGAAAAAAAATCAAGTCACTATGCACAAGCTCAAGTGGTGAAGAAGATCTCTTGGATAAAGTCATAGAAAATGGATCTTGGTTTTATTTCCTAAATTCACATCCAGAGAAAACTCCCTCAAGACAAGAAAATCTACGAATAATATCAAACATAATATTTCATGTTAAATAGTACTCTCAGAATTCACATGAGAAACCAATCCTGTCCCTATATTGGAAGTGTCATCAACACCCTAAAAGTGATATAGTATAGAGCTATGATCAAAACTTATTAGAGCATTAAGTGAATGAGGCTGCAAAAAAGTTCGTACTTCTACCCCATATGGTGTAAAAGCCACCATTTTTCCTTGATGAGAATTTTAAATTCTATATACAGAGAGAAAATTAGTGGTGATGTTAGGAACCTACGATGCATCTTTGATGCCATTAGTTTTGACGGAAAAAGAAACAATGTATTACGTTGTTACCTATATAGGTAACAACGTAATACGTTGTTTCCTTTTCCGTCAAATTTCCGTTTGAGGTTTTTTAAAAGGAACCGGCGCCGTATGGTTTCATACCTCAGTGCGCAACAGGATGGTGGGGCACGAAAAATAGGGCGCGGGGGTCCCGTGTTCAAGTCCGGGTGGGTACAAGGATAGCACTGGTCTAAGTTTTGTGCACGTTTGCGTTGACTACGAACCTGCATGATGGATAGGCTCATCGTTTCTTGACACTCAAAGAAACCTGCAATGAATACCATGTGACCATGTCCGTAGATAGGAAAGGTGTCACTGTCGTTTAGCAGTGAATTATTTCAAGACTAGCACGTCGGCTGTTGTCGCACTCTCAATTTTGACAGCCACATTTGCCTGTCAAATGGAAATTTTATGGCCATAGCCCGCTGAAATGTAAAGTACCGTTGTTTGAAATGGGGGGTTGATTCTGGCGGTATCACCTATATGCCTCTTGGACAATGTTTAGGTGATAGTAAAAAATAATAGCAACCATAGTTTTTTGAATTTGGACACTTCGTCGGTTTTCAAACCATGCAAATGAAGATAATAGCAACCACAAATGCACAGACCATTTTCGCCAGGTTTTTTTATCATGCATTCGCAATAGTATTCAAGTCGTCCTCGAACGCATTCAAAATGCAAATTTGAGTTGAATTGTCCAAATATTTTGTCCGAGTTACGGTCAGGTAGTGGAGGAAGGTGCAAATTACTTGTTATTTATCTCTATTCTTTTAGTAACTTATCGTTCTAGATATCACAGTTCCTTATTTTTTGTGAGGTTATTTCAGAAAACGTTTAATACTCTATTTTTTAAGGATAGGATATGTATATCTCATATTTTAAGCATAATTAAGTTCTTATTATAAATTTGAGAGTATAAAATATTTCCATATGTTATAAGTTTGTGGTAAGCCCAAAAATATAGTGCATTACATAGTGGATTATATAAGACTTCTCTCTTTCCTCTTAAGTCTAATTCCATTTAATTCTATGTGGACTATATTACATTTAATTATATATGGACTATATAAGATCTTTATTTTTCTTCTAAATCTAGTTTTATATGGTTTATATTATATTACTTCCTCTAAAGCCATATGGTTCTCGAGGTTGGAAACCCTCTTGGTACAAATTTCAAGCATTCTCTAAGTACCATCACACTTTAGGACATTCCACTGAGGACTATAAATCCTTCAACACTAATATTTGAAGCCTTGCTAGCAAAAGGCTTCTTCCTTTAGACCTAGAACATTCAAATAAGATAGAGCAAAATCATCTAACACCTGAACCCATACTCTCTAAACCATTTTCCAACACTCCCTTTGCGTCCAAAAATAGAATCTTGATTTTAGAAAAATGGTGTTAGTTATCTTTTCATAATCATTGAATGTTAAAGTTAGAAAATCATTTACTCAAGTTTCCCTCTATATTTTCTTAGCGATGTCCATAATTAATTCATGAATGTACACACTCCTTTTTGTTGAGATTGGGAATTTTACCTCAAAGGATCGCTGGATTTTTTTTACCTAAAAGCCTTGTTGAACTTTCACATAATTTCGTAAAACTTCCATGTGATAATGAGTGTGATTTCTCATTTATAAATATGTAGGTGGCCTACATTATATACCAATGAAAAAGTTATTTGTTTAAACAAAAAATTGTTCATTGAACTACCCGATGAGAACTACTCTTATTTGGGTCAACTCCATTTAAATTTATCTCACCAAATCCTATTTGTAACCTAGTAGTTAACTTTACTATAATAATAAGGTCTAACTTTGACAATGTATCATAAATGTGAATTTTTGCTTCAAATATTTCCTTCTTTTTTTTCTATCATAATTATTTTAAATCAATTATGAATAATGCCTCTTATTATAATTTACTTTAATATTCCTATTATAAATTTGAGAGTATAAAATAGTTCAATATGTTATAAGTTTGTTGTAAACCCAAAAATACACTGCACCACATACTGGACTATATAAGACCTCTCTTTCCTCTAAGTCTAATTCCGTTTAATTCTATATGGACTATATAAGACCTTTCTTTTCCCTCTAATTCTCATTTTATATGGTGTATATTATATTCAATTGAATTGAATTCTCATCATAAATTAAATATTACAATAGAATAATTCTATGTAATTTTTTGGAAATTATGTGTTTAGAGTATACAATATAGTGAATTATATTAAAAATGGGAACACACTTATAAGAAAATTGACCCTTGTATGAGATCAACTTAAACATATTTCATTATCACACATCTCGACATATGTTTCTTTAACTACACAAAAAATAGTTTTCTACCCCTAATTTAGTGAACCTCATCTATTTCAATGCCAAATGTCTTTGATAAATAATTATTTATACGACCACAATTCCTTACTAAAAAACTCACATCTAATCCTCATGGTTCACATGTATATTCTTCAAGATTACAACAGGATCTTGAATCCTCTCTCCTAATTTCATACATTTATAGAACATGATCTTGTTACAGTTGTAACAATGTTGTATACATTCAATGTCTTCTAGTGCATATAGATTTATGACACATTTAATTTTTTTAATCTACTTACACTCGAAATGGTTTCTTATCCATTTACCTATCAATTTTGTTTCTCCTCATATATACTTATCTATGATGGGAAAGGGGATCTATGTTGATTATATTCACCACAAAATGCCATGTTTTTTGCTTTAATTATGAATTTAATGACATATTTATTACCAATATTTTCCCTCAAGTCTTAAGGAATTCACATATAAATGGTTTATATGCTCTCCCTACTACTTTTTGCATGAAATCAGTACTTTATAAAATATATATCCGACATAGTTGATTTCTCTATAAATAAATGAGGACAAAGTTTCTTATGCAAAATTGGCTTGAAACAATATGACTAGTATAGGATATTGATCCTCTAAATGTGTATGCATTGTGTTATAAGACCCTTCTCACCAAGATCAATATATATTATCTAAGAATTAATTATAAGATTCTATTCACAGAAATATTATCACCTGTGGTTTACAAGATTTCAAAGTGATGAACGGCATATTTAGATCTTTCTACCATATATGCCAGTACCTTGAAGAGTGAATGGATAAACTTAGTTACATATGAAAAACTCTTCAAGTATGTTGTTTTATTTACTCCCACTCCCACTAAGCTAAGTGTTTTGGCAAGAAAACCTTTGTACAATTATATAAGACATATCTTCTGATGATGTCAATCATGCGTATTATTATCGGAAGACATGCATCAAGTGAATCCATCTCGCGACATATTAAACCCTAAAATTACATCACTTCGCATCCCTAACCTTACCCCTCTTCCCTACCCCCTCTACTCACCCTAATGACCCGATCACCAACCTCCCCCTACCACATCTTGATTACTACCTCCCAGTCATGACCGTGACCAGCTTGGCCCTAAAAAATAATTAATAAATAAAAAACAAGAATAAATAAAACACTTCCTGGCCACAAGTGCAACCAGGATCAGGCCTGTTTTCGTATCTATTCATGGGAATGAGCGGAATCCCCAAAACAACATCCAAAAGAAAAAATAAGTCGCACATATTCATCTTTTTTAATATCCCACAAAGTTTCTCACTTGCATCAACTTCATGAATATTTCACCCCTTATATGCTCCAGTATCTCACTACATTCTCTACACTCACCCATTTTAACTATTCATTCCACATGATGTCTATTCACCACATACTCATTCATACCCTAAATTTCTCTACTAACAGTTCGTCTAGCACATTGCCAAGCTTGAATCCAATCACTTGGGGGAATTCCACCTGCAACGATTTATCACATAATTTTCAATGATCCTACCCACCCAATGGTACTATGCCACCCTATCCACCACATTTATAACCTCCCACATTTGAAAAAATAAATGGCACCAAGGACCCACAACATCATTTATACCTATTTATCTATACATGCCATCTCATTTAATATGTTGATGCCCTTCTCATTCACACCTTCCCAAAAGCCTGTGAATGGTATTATTACCTCCCAAAACATAGACTTTATACATTTACCAAGCTTACTAACACATTATTATTCCACTTATTCATCCATATTACACCCAAATTAACACTAGTTGACCTTTATCCACGTTGAAAATCTTATGAATAATATATTCTCGAGTTTGTCTCACATTCGCATGCAATCATTCACCACCTCTCATTTTCACTCCCTTAATTTGAACTTATTGATCTATTTTCTAAAGGTTGTGTCCCTCAAATCTAACACAACTTATCAATTCATCCACTACGCACATTTGATGAGGTTGTACACATGGCATAATGCCTCATAGATGCCCATTTTGAACATCCTATTACCTCGAAACATATTTCAATCACCTCCACCTATTCAACAAGTGATCCTATATGTTTATAATACTATCCACCTATATCCTCCTCACATTTCATCACCTTCTACACCCACATCTTCACATTTTTCACATTCTAATAGGGGGTATCATTTCATCCTCCCCTCTTACAAGTTCACTCCCTTTACTGAGTCACTTTATTTTATTCTATATAAGTTTTTGACGCCTATATCATCAATATCCCTCTCATACCACCCCCACCATTGTGGTATACCTCCCATTTTTCATGTCCCTATCATCGTACTAATGGCCATTCCATTTAATTGTGTGCCCAACTCCATAACATCATTCAAGACCTTCTCGATAATGGTGAATTTTTTGGTGATTCCCCATCTCCTCCAAATTCACCTACTAACACCACTCTAATCACTTCGCATACTTATTTTATTCAAACTTATTCTCCATGTGTTGTTTCTTGATCATCTAACTCATCATTTCTCACTACTTCACAATCATCATGTGCACATATTATTTCCTCATCTATATTATCCTATCCATAATCCACATCATCGCATGTTTCCACCTTGAACTCAACACCGCCATGATCCTCTAGTGTCTGATCACATACCTCATCATGTGCTTCCACTTTGGATGTGGTATCATTACCATCATTTTTATATTCCTCCAAATTATTACAACATATATCTACATTTCCATCATATCTATCACCACTTGATTCTCACTTGATCATTATTTCCTTTTATTCATCACTTTCTTTGTTCATATACCACCCACTTATCATACTACGAATTTGGACACATACATAGTCTTCTTCATTAAATATGGTACCACATGTCACTTAATCTCTTTTAGATACCTCTTCCACATGCATATCACTACCTTCATCAGTCATTCAGACACCAATATTTCTTCTTGGACCCCCATTTCATCATATACCCTATATTGTGCTCATTCACACTCCTATTTCATATGTTTCCCATTATTTGTATCCACATGTTTCTGTATATCCTTCTTGCAACTCACCTACACTTTCTCTCACTGCGTCACATTTTTTGTAGCATTATTCCACATGCACCTTATTGCCTCCACAACCACTTGTTTAGGAACCCTTCGTATTAACATATCCTCCTTAATTCACGTCATCCATCATGACCATAAAGAATGAGTTTGTATAGATTTTACTCACAAGCCTCCTCCACATCTAATTACACTTTCACCTCATTTTTATTTTCTCTAAAATTCTCATTTGTTTGAAATTAACTCTTATATACCCCTTCCCATTCCATTTTTTCATCATCTAATAACACCCCTCATCACAAGACCAACCCCTTTTTTCTCATGCTTCCTTCAGACACTAATATGTTCTCCAATCCTCATCTACTTGACATAATCATTAGAACCATGATTCATATAAATTAATCTTATATCATTGATATATTTTCATTCCTTTTTTCACTTGACATATTTCTTGTTTTATTCATCCCCAAAATGACATAATCCCCACACCACAATCCTATAGATTCTATTTTACATCATTTATTCACTCATCATATAAACAATCCCATCCAATCTAATTGTATACTTCAACTATCATCTTTCTCTATATATCATGTATCTCACTCATCTAGTCCCTACAATGACTGGGGGGAATCTCATTTGTTTTCACTACCACATTTTATGTGCTCCATACATTCTACTTCTCTTCATCTAGAATGGATTTGAAACATGCCATCATTTTCCACGTATCATATGCTATCATCATTGACACAACTAAAATTAACGATAAAAATATCGTTCCAAGCCAAGAAATCAAATGTTAATCAAACATCACGATCAATATGATGAAAACAAGTCGCCATAATAACTTTAATAAAACCTTTACAAAAAACGAACATAAATATCATATATTATTATGGAACTCAATGAAATACAATGATAATGGGATTTTATTATATAAGAAAGGAATATCAATCTAAGAAACATTAAAAATCCTAGATCAAGCCATAAATCAAGGAAAGAACTATTCATCAAAGAACTTTTCAAGACCATAGATTCAAGAAAGAACTAGTCATCAAAGATCTAGTCAATACCATAGATCAATGAAATAACTATACGTGACAACAAGATAATATCTCCCTAATATATAAATAAAATTAAAGAAATACCACACACATAAGTGGGTGAGGATAAATACAATAAAGGTAAATAAAGTACCTAGGTGAACAGGAGATAAGGTTAATAAATACTCTAACACCCACCTCAAGTGAAGCTAGGTGAAAAAAATAAAAGTGGCATGTCCACAGTATGAGTCCCAGAAACTGGGCTTGATCAGGTACTCATGTACAATATATCCATGAAGAAATCTTGAACCAAAACTAGGAAATAATCCTGCAAGAAGGAAAGATAAAGAATAATTAGAAGAAGAAGAAGGAATATTTTCTCACGAACACCCACCAAGAACAAATTATGAAACCCCAATCATGACATGTAAATCAAGATAGCGAGGAGATGAAAAATTCTTCGTAAAGATGTATGCAAGCTACTGCTGATTTGGAATGTACTCCAAGTAAAGAAATCCATCCTGAATGTATTGACAAATGAAGTGTATGTTTATCTCAACATGTTTGGTCCGTTGGTGCTCAACAGGGTTGCAAAAAAATTGAATTATAATTTGGTTGTCACACCAAAGTACATTCGATGAATATTGTGGGAATCCAAACTCTTTCAATAACTATCAAATCCAAATAATCTGATAACTCATTATAACTATTTCTCTATACTCTACCTCTGAAGATGAAAGTGTAATAGCCTATTTTTTTTACATGCCCAAGAAACTAGAGAAGAAAAAGAAAAAAATATATCCATAATTGGAACACCTACCATCAATAGAACCTATCAAATCTGAATCTATATATCCAACCAAATGAGTAGAACCCCTAGTGTAGTGTAGGCTAAACTAGGAAGTTTCCTGCAAATAAAGAAAAATTCTTTTAGCATCCTTTCAGTGACTATTATGAGAAGAATGTGCAAACTGAGTTACAATCCCTACTACAAATTAAATATAAAGGTGAGTATGGTTCAAGTACATGATACTTTCAGCTAACTACTTATACAATGTAGGATCACAAATTTGAGTTGTACATGTGGAAGTAAGAGTAACCCCAGACTGAAAAAGAGATGGGCTTGGCTTACAATCAATGATATCAAAGTGTACTTTTGCTGACTTAAATGAATCCTTGAATCTATCTGAGCAATCTGAAAAATAAGGAAATAATGTAATGACCCAAGATCTGTCATGTTAAACAATGTATAAAAATCCCTCTGAATAGTCTAAATGTGGGAAGAAGAGTTTCTAGTAAGTGAAATATCATCAACATACAAGAAAAGTATCACAATATCCTCACCAACATGTTGGATATATATTGTATGATTTGTGTGTCAATGAACAAAACCATTAGGCAAAAGAAAATAATCCATCTTCTCATACAAATCTCGAGGGACTTGTTTGAGACCATAAAGAGACATTCATAGCCTAAAAACATGAGAAGAATCTTAAAAAAATATAGAAAATTATTCCATGCATATTTACTCTTGTAAATATCCATATAAGAATACACTCTTCACGTCCATTTGGTTTACGAGACACACCTGTGATGCAACAATAGAAAGTACAAGGCATACATGATCCATCTTGGAAACAGGTGCAAACGTCTCATACTAATCAATACCCTCAACTTGTGAAAAAACCTTTGCAACAAGACGATCCTTATACTTATCAATGGACTCATAAGCTACATATTTAGTTCAGTATACCCACTTACACCTAACCATATTTCTTCCTTTAGGAAGAGATACCAAATCCCAAGTATGATTCTTCATCAAAGAAGAATACTCGGCTACCATCGCATCATCCCACTCATGTATCCCATGAGCCTATGAAAATGACTATGGATCCTCATAAACTATTTTACATAAAATTCCATAACCTTTACAACATCTGTGATGATTCCTAGTGGGTGGAAGATCCAGTATGAAAGATGTTACCTTAGAAACTGTAGTACGAGCCCACTTAGGAATAGTGAAAACATCAGTGGGAATAGGATCCTCTTCGAAATCTATAACCAACTCAAAATTCTCCTCAAAGAATGGATTCTCAAAATGATATAAAGAAGAATGAGGCATGGAAGAAGATGAAGAATCACGAGGACTAAATAACTCATCAAACTTAACATGTGTTTGAAAAATAACATCATGAGTATCAGGATCTAAAATTTGATAAGATCTCATGTCCTCACAATACCCTACAAATATCGAGGGTTTTATCTTATTATCCAAGGATTTCCTTTTCTTATTAGGAACAAAGGCCCAAACATGGCTCCTAAAGACTTGAAAAAATGAGACATATGGCTTAGTGTTGGAGCAAGCTTCCTCTACAGTTAAATGTTCAAGATCTTTGTGTGGTGTGTGATTCTAAATGTAGTTAGCACAATTGATTGCTTCTGCCTAGTATATAGGAGGTAATTCTCTAGAATGCATCATGCAATTAGCTGTCCTTAAAATTTTGGTTCTTCCATTCTTCTAATCCATTCCAGTATGGATTATGAGGAACAAAATGCTCATGAATAATTCCATGAGTTGCCAAAATTTAGAAAAATAATTGCTAAAGTAGTCCCCTCAGTATCAGTGCTAAGGTTATTTATGCAACTAGAAGTTTTATTCTCAACCAAATCCTTGAAGAATTTGAAGTGTGAAAAAATATCACTTTTGTACTTGAGAAAATAAACCCAAGTAAGCTTTGAGAAATTATCAATAAAGGTAATTACATACTTAACTCCATTGAAAGAGGGGGAATGAAAAACAATCAAGTCACTATGCACAAGCTCAAGTGGTGAAGAAGATCTCTTGGATAAAGTCATAGGAAATGGATCTTGGTTTTATTTCCTAAATTCACATCCAGAGAAAACTCCCTTAAGACAAGAAAATCTAGGAATAATATCAACCATAATCTTTCATATTAAATATTACTCTCAGAATTCACATGAGAAACCAATACTGTCCCTATATTGGAAGTGTCATCAAAACCCTAAAAGTGATATAGTATAGAGCTATGATCAAAAATTCTTGGAGCATTAAGTGAATGAGGCTCCAAAAAATTTCGTACTTCTGCCCCATATGGTGTAAAACCCACCATTTTTCCTTGACGAGAATGATAAATTCTATATACATAAAGAAAATTAGTGGTGATGTTAGGAACCTACAATGCATCTTGGATACTACCACCATCAAGGTTTATATCACCTTTTCCCTCAACAGAAAGAAAAGAATAATCTCTAATCTCAATTTTTGAAGTAGAACTCAAACCTAGAGATACAAAATACTTCTTAGAAGAATTCATGTCATTAGAAGGACTAGAATCTATGACCCAAATATCTACAAGTGGTGAATGAGATCTCCCAGCAACATTACGTGTTTTTCCATTCTAATTAGAAGGAGGTAGAGTGGAGATATAAAGTTAATGTTTCTTGACTACATCCTCTAAGGATTACATTCGCTTATTACACCTATATTCTTCATGACCAATACCCCCACAAAAAGAGCATGACACACTAGAATTATTCTCTGATTTAAAAAACTCTTGGGTTGATATTTGTTTTCTTTGGGGTTAGGAGAACTTTGATATGGAGAAGGGGTGGATTTGGTTTTACTTTTTGATTTTCCCTTTCCATTAGGATTAGATGTAACTAATTCCTTTTGAGAGTTGGAAGACTCAAGGCTAGACAATTTGGATTCTTTCCTAGTAAGTCTTTCACAAAATGTTTCTAAGTCTTTCATTTTGAAGGTGTCACCTAAGGCATCCATTCTAGAGAAAAAAAGTAGAAGCAAATATTTGGAATGTTCCTCTCAACATGGATAGAATTAAGTAAACACATTCTTTATCTCTCTTATCTCTTCCACTCCCCTTCATCTATGTAAAAATATGTTTTAACTTCATAATATAGTCTATAATTGATGGAAAATATTTAGGATTAAGGGAGGTGATCTCAATTTCAATTTACATGGATCTCATGTGATCCACCTTACCAAATAAACACTCTAATTTCTCCCATATTTTGAAAGGAGAGTCACATTGTTCTAAATGAAACAAAATACTGTCACTTACATAAGTTCCTATCAAACTCATACACTCATCAAATATACACTGGTACTAAAATTTCTCATATTATTTAGTGAACACTCGTTCTGAAGAATTTAAAGCCCATAATACTTTCTGCTTAATGATTGTTTCCATGTATTGTAATTATGTGTTGTTAATGGCTCAACATGATCTAATGTAGAGGTAGATAAAGATGCCATTCTTAAAAATCACCAAAAAAATGCAATACCCAAGCAATGCAACAAGACCCCCCTTAATTTTGGCACTTTCTATTGAGTGTGTGCTAAAATATGGAAAATTATAATTTTAGTTCATTTTATTCTTCTGCAAAAAAAAATTATTTCCAAAGATAGTACGATGCACGCCACATGAAAATGTTGCACCATAGAATTAAAAAATGCAGTCTAGATCTCGAATAACTTAGAAAAATCAAGAAATTGATTTTCTGGGTTTTCTTCCTTGCTGGTGCGGATTCCACTGCAAACCAACATATGCCTTGACAACAGCCAATAAAAAAAATGACCACCTCAAAAAATGGACGAGCTTACAATCAATATTAGGGTTTTGGAACCTTCTGGATCTAATGGAAGATTCTCTTTGTCATAAAAAAAACATGCAACAACAAAATATGAACAAATACCAAATATATGAATATACAAAGAAATGTTTGCAATATGAAACTTACAGACATATGTCAACAACAATGTCTAGCTCTGATACCATAAAAATAATGATAAGCAGATCGTTCTAAGTCAAGAAATAAGATGCTAATAAAACACCATGATCAATAAGATGAAAGCAATTCGCCAGATTATTTTTAATAAAACCTTTGCAAATAAAATGAGAATTAATATCATATATTAGTATGAAACTCAATGAAATACAATGATAATGGGCCTTGCTTATATAGGCTAGCTGGAATATCAATGTAAGATCCAGTCAAGGTCATATATCAAGCCATAAATCAATATAATAACTAGTCATCAAAGAACTAGTCAAGATCGTAAATTTAGGAAATAACTAGTCATCAAAGATCTAGTTAATAACATAGATCAAGGAAATAAGTATACCTAACAACTAGATAATATCTACTTAATATCTAAATAAAATAAAATAAATATCCACACACATAAGTGGGTGGGATAAATACAATAAAGATACATAAAGTATCTAGGTGAACATGAGCTAATGTAAATACCTACTCTATAAAAGGAATGATAAAAAGATCTTTCCAAGCCAAGAACTCAAATGCTAATCAAACACCACGATCAATAAGATGAAATAAATTTGCTAGAATAACTTTAATAAAACCTTTACAAATAAATGAGCAGAAATATCATATATTATTATGGAACTCAATATGATATTATCATTCATTTGTTTGCAAAGGTTTTGTTAAAGTTATTCTAGTGAATTACTCTCATATTATTGATCATGGTGTCTGATCAGAATATGATTTATTTTCTTGGCACGATAGTTTTATCTATCATATTCCTCTATACATCATGTATCTCACTCATCTAGTCCCTACAAGGACTGGGGGGAATCTCATTTGTCTTCACTACCACATTTTATGTGCTCCATACATTCTAATTCTCTTCATCTGGTATGGACTTAAAACATGCCCTGATTATCTACATATCCTATACATTATCATCATTAACACAACCACAAAAAAAAAACCTTCAAAAATAACTAAACATATTTCAAAATACAAACAAATCTATATATCCCAGAAAACTGCAATACACAACACATGCTCATGGATGCTCTTCTTGGGATGGATTTTATTTTGTATTTTTTTGAGTAATATTTTATTTTTTATGATTTTTCCAAAATATCTCCATTTATTCATATGTCATTCCAATTGTTGATTCACTAATACATACTTCAAATATAGTTCATTCAAATTCCATGTATTTATTTTCTTCGAAAAATTTAGTGAATTCTTTATTATCTTGTTTTCACATTTTGTGAGCCAATAATATCTACTAAAGTTTCTTGAACTTGGTCTCTCATTACTTGGTGAAATAAGAAAGACTGAAATCTTAGAGATATAAACATTATTACACACTTAAATTTTTTTTTAAGACACTAAGACTTAATTTGTTGATGTTTACCAATATTGTCTCCATAATCAATCATTACATTACTCCATCAAGCCACTAGTGGTTCTAAACCCTTTGATAAAATGAGAGAGCTCGATATCATGTTAAAAACAAATTAAAAAATCACAAGAAAAAGACAAAAAAAAAAGAAAAGAAAGAGAAATATGAAACACACACACTCTTTCAAGGGTATTTCTAGTATCTTATCAAGGATATGGACACCTATATGGTAATAGAGAAATGCTACGACCACAAAAAAATGTTTCTTCATCGAGGATATATATCTAGTTAGTATTGGAGAAATAAACGACTTACAATTTTATTCCATTCTATTTATCACCAATCACCTATTTCACTCACACCTACACATTGGCTTGTGTTTTCACTCTTATGTTATGGTTCCTCACTTAAAGTAATAATTAATTTTTGCATGCACACACATGATCTCAATAAGACATAGGGAATGTATGTCTCTAGATAATTTTAAAACCTTATTCAATCTCTTGTTTTAGTTCACTCATTGTCTCATGAATTGTTCCTTCCATTTCATCACATGTTCACCAACAATGTTGTTTCAAACATCTTCTATACAAATACACTCTTGTTACAAATAATATTAATCCACCAACAATTATTACACTCCATCATTTCAACCATGTCAATTTCATCCTTACATTTCACCTCATCAATACTGAACATCCAAGGGAATTCACTTCCTTATGTATACTTTTGCATAATCACAAATTTTCATCTCATTTAATTGGTAATTATTTCTCTTTACTTAAGGATACGGTAACACCTCTCTCAAACTCTCTAACTTTAATCCATTTTTATACTTTTTTTTTGAAATGTTTTCATTGATGTTAAGTTGGTCAAGGTGAGTTTGGAGTATGGTCATTGATGTCAAAAGGGAGATTGTGCCTTGTAGATTCTATAGAGTAATCTAGAGAGTCTATGGTGAGTTTTCATTAATGTTGAATGATTTAAAATATAATGATGTCAAATTCTGAATGATGGATTTCAAATATTTTTTAGGTCATTTGGAGTATATATATAGAGAGAGATAATTTTAAGGTAAGACGAAGAAATCTGGTCCTAATGAGGTGTGAGAGTCAATTTTGAATGTAAGTATGGGTATGTGAGAATTTTTATAAATGTACCATGTTTTCATAGGCATGTTGATGAATTTTTTAGGTTATATATTGAAGGAGAAATCCCGAAAGTTAGTTTTAAGGTTTGAACATAGA
The DNA here is from genome assembly GCA_019776745.2 of Taxus chinensis. Taxonomy (NCBI): domain Eukaryota; kingdom Viridiplantae; phylum Streptophyta; class Pinopsida; order Cupressales; family Taxaceae; genus Taxus; species Taxus chinensis. The sequence continues at coordinate 30,539 of JAHRHJ020003805.1, read as the reverse complement.
GGATTCCTTAAGAATTTCCTATCATAATGAGGTAAGCTGATCATTTTTCATTGTCATTATACTTGAAAGGTGGGTATGGAATTTTTTTTGGAATTTTTATATAGTTATGTGGACAAAATTTTAGGTTACTATTTCGGGTATTTTGCAAGATATTGAGTTTTTCAGTAAAACTAGGTTCTTGAAAGCGGTGTTCCCCAGTTGTAAGTATATTTTGAGATGCTCATTAGTACTTTAATATTATACATTGGAATATAATATGTTTGGTACATGTTGGTATGTTTCCTTGGTATGATTTTGTGGCATTAGTTCAAGGTTTAAGGTCCACATATTTATGAAACCCTAGCTTGAAGCAGATTGGAGAGATATTTCTCAATCTAACCTATAATTGATTAGTTCACAAAGTTTTATGATAGGATCACGTAGAGGAATCCCAAACTATATCCATGTGTTTTTTTGTGATCATATTAGTTAGTAGACCTCAGTGAAAATGGCTTGTTTATGAATATTTTGTTGTAGTAGTTGAGATTTACAAAGGACCAGTAGAATAAATGGATGTTTGAGGAATTGTTGGACCTATAATACATATTTATAATGATTTAGAGGAAAATTTGAATAACTAAGTGGCCTATAAAAGTTAATTTATCATGAATGGTGTTGGGATTGTTTTAGAAATTCCATGTGTACATGGTGAGGAGATGTTCTTGAGCCCTTGTATCATGATTTGAAGAGTCTAATGCATATAGTGATGTTTTTGAGATCATTTAGTACCTCTAAATGTGTTTTATTTTTCATGGTTGAGTTTTTCAAGGTTTTAGAAGCTTCATATTTCAAGGAATATTTTCTAGGTATATAATCATAATATAACAGTCTTTGTTTTTGAGTGATTTCATGTATGAATAGATGTTGTAGAGATATCTAAGCATGGAGAGATTATGAGGGGGTTATGTAATTTTTCCTTAAATTTTTTCAATATTTTTAGAAGTTATTATTTGATAAAGAAGTATCAAATTAAGGTTTTGTGTAAGAAGACCTAGTTAAAGTGGCTTCTTGAGTCCTAAAGAAGAATATAACCTAATGGAGATGTTGTAGACCTTATGGAGTTGATATTATGAGTTTTTCATGTTTATAAGATGGTTTCTACTCTATTACGGAAAATATAAGTGTATATGTATGACCTATAAGGTTTTTTGAGCTTAAGACATGTATATAAATAAGATAGTTTAGACCTATTTCTACTAGAGGCGTGCATAGAGAAAAGTGCGATCTAGAGATTGAGTGTGAGGGATGTATGTGGAATTAAAGACCAAGAAGAATGAATGTATGTTGAATATATGAAGTTATAAATCTATGAGGGAAATTTCATCCATGACCTAGTGAATGTGAATAAGAAGAATAATGAGTGAGCAAAGGAGGCATGTTTTGAGTCTTTTCAAAGGCATGTGAGCTTGTGTATGAAGAGCGTCTTATATTTAGGGATCAAAGGGATTTCAATAGGCCTGATTGAATATTAATATATAATAGTTAGATATCAGATAAATAATAAGAGATAAGAAGTATAAATAATCCCATCATTTTTTGAGCATGCAACAAATAAGAGGTGGAAAATTTTATTAGGTGGTTAAGTTGGTTCTTGGTCTTCCTTGTAGATTTGGTTCTTCACTAAAAACCTAGGGGATTGGTTCCTTATTGCAATTTTGTTATTTATAAATTCAGGTTGGTACCTTATAAATTATGGGGTTAGTGTCTCCTTACAACTTGGTGCTTATTATTATAAATTGTATTAAATATTATTTTAGAGTAACTACTATAACTAATGATATACAAGTGATAATGTACACTAATGGACAAGAAAAAAAATGAAAATATATGAAACCTTAAGTGAGAGAGAGAGAGAGAGAGAGTGACAAGGTGACTTATCTATTTTCTAAGTGATCTAGAAGTGATTTGAGATGAGAAACATCTAGAACATGTAGGAAAAAATTCATGAAGGATCGCCAAGGGTTTCGGAATTTAGAATTACACAAGAAAGAAGTACCCATGGGAGGATAGGGGCGTTAGGATGATAGTTACTTAAATGGGGACTAGTGTCCACTCAGATACTCATTTTATGGCCTTTTCTGAGTTAGAATAGATTCATTATTGATCCTCTTTTTTCACTCTAATATGGACAGTCTTGCATATAAATTGAAAAATAGATAGCTAAATGCACATGCCTATAAACCAGATCAAACCTAATAAAGAATATGTGGAATGGGGAGTCAGATTAACTCCGGACGTCACCTGAAGAGTGATATTGAGATCTATCATTGCACTTTATCTCAAACTCCATGTAGTTTTGTGTGAATGCATGTTTAATGATTCCTTAGGTTTCCCTTGTGCAATTTTTACTATGATAGCGTGATAGATATAGATTTATATAAGTATGTAAATGTGTGAGATCCAATAAAATGAAATTCCCCTCCTATGATGTGTATGCAAAGTAACGCAGTCCTTTTCCCTTATATGGATGTGCTAAATGTATGATTTTGATATTCTCTTGTGCCTTGATGCAAGCTTAGGTGATGATAGATTATGCTTATAATGTTTGGGCCCTGATTTACAAGAAGTAACTAAGTATACATATAATTCCTTTGTTTGAATTTTGTAATTGAAAATTGAAAGGCCGACCCAAAGAAGTAAAAGGTGACCAATAAGTAAAACATACCTAGAAGGGTGATAATAGGATAGAGAAGGTCAAGAGAACCCAAGAGGGACATGAACACCTGAGAATTTATATCCTATTTGGTGGTAGTTTCTAAGGCCATAAATGATAAATCAGTCAAGTTCCAACAAAGCTATAAAATGTGTAACGCTAATAAGAATGTGAGACAAAGAAAAAAGGAAAAAAGGATTTGTCAACCACTAGTTTTGTTTCTTAGGAATAATATATACATAGTATTATTTAGGACGTATAAATGTACCCATGTGCATAGATTTTGTGTCTATAGGTGCTTGCTAAAGTCTAGTTGGTGTTGGATAAATTAGGGGTTGGTGCTCATTATGAAGTTGGTGCTTCACTAAATCTTGATTTTTGTTTATTAATGAAAATATTAGTGGGGTTTCTTCCCTTTAAGGTTTTCCCACATACATATTGGTGTTCTCTCTCTTACTTTTGTTCCTGTGGATAATTGTTTCACGCTCATGTGGATAGATGCTATGTGTTGAAAAATTTGGCATTGATGCAATAAGATTAAACATGGGATTGAACAGGAATGTCACACATCATGATATCTTGTTGAAGTAAGTGATATTGTTTTGTTCTGTGAATTATAGTGGTCTCACTTTGTTTCAAGGTCTTATCACTAGCATGGAGTCATGATTTCATCTGTAGCAAAGTGGGTGTCTCAAGGGGGCAGGAATGCTCATTGATTTTTCCTTGTGTCTATATCAGTTCTTATATCATACTCCTAAAATAAAAAATATGTCTTTTTTCTCTTTAGGTTTCTCCAAGGGTCAAGTAGTGATTGACTTAGAATTGTGTTGATGTATTTCTTAGGTATGTCACAAAGTCCAAATGTAAAGTGAGCTTGTAAATTTTTTTAAGGATGGATAAACCTTTTTCAAGGTATTTCAAGGTGCAAAGAGAAAGAAATCAAGCTTTTTTAACCTTTAACAAGACCTAGTATAAAGGAAGGATGAGAACATGCCTAGTAATCATAAGAAAATGAGATGGGTCAATAAATTTAGGAAGGACTCATGAAAATTAAATGATGGGAGATGGTATGTGACTGATTCATGATAGTGGAAGTAATTAAAATTCAGGGATAGAAAGTGAAAATTGAGGTTTTATAGCCAAATTTTCAAAGAACAAGTTTTTGAGAAGGACAAAATAAGCACCTCAAATTCTAAGTATTTGTGTTAAATTGAAAATGAGTATTCAGATAAGTCATAATATATATTTTTGGCGGAAAAAAGGAAAAAAAATAATGAAAAAGGTCTGAGTTCATAGGATGATGAAATTGAAAATTTCTATCCATTCTTCTAAGCTAGTTTCCTATCATCCTGAACTCTAACTTTGAGAGATAAAATAAATATGTAAAATGTGAACATAAAATACATTGTTCAAGTGTTTTTTGGTGATTTTTACATGCAAATAAATACCAAGGGGTCATGAAAAATCAATTGTGTAGGTACAGGTCTACCTTTACCATATATAAAAGGAAAGGTTTTAATGAAGTTTACAGGCATAGGTGTGTGTTGGGAGCTTCATGAAGAATATTTTAGTGTTCCAGATATCCCTTGAGGTATTCTAAATGCTCACAAATTTTTATGATCATTTTGCATAGTAAAATTTGTATAGTAGATGAGTTTTTCCTTACTACTGCTTAAGAGAAATCATGTGAAACCAGTCTTGAAAGTTTAAATCCTATATGAAGATGTTTTAGTAATTTATCCTATGAGTTAATTTGAGAAATGAGTGTAACCATATTATACAGGTTTAATAATGTTTTTTAATCTTTAATTATCCCTGGTGAAGTTTGTACGAGTATTTCTTTTCATTGATCTTTAAGATCCTTTATCTGGACAATCAAGTAGACTAAAATCTAAGCTACAATAGTGATTTTCACCTCATAATAATTGTTATAAAACTATTATTCCATGTGTAAAAGATCCCATTAAAGTTATCACACATCCAAAATAACATTAAATCGATTGAAAAGGTGGATTGAGTGCTCAAGTATCAATCTAGGATTTGGTGTGACAAAACCCTCGTTATACACAGTTCTAAGCAAAACAACCCATTTGAGAATTTTGGATTGATATTAATTGAATAAAATGGACCTGATATTTTTTTCAATACCTTGAAGGATTTCACTACAACCAGGATAGACTAGGAATGTTGGTATCTTTTTGTAATCTCTCAGTTTAAAGGTTGTGTTGATAAAAAGAGTGAGTACATTGTCTTAAAGCTTGTGTAGTGAAGATGTTTTGTGAAGACATCATAACATAAGTGTGGTAAATTATAATATGGTATCATGGAATAATATATAATTTGTAATGGTGCTAAAATATCTTTCTTGATGGAAGTAATATGATTATTTTTGACTGAGAAAGTGTGGTTCACAAATGTCAACTAAAAAAATGAAGTACCAAACTTCAAGTGACCCAAACTTCTAGCTCTTTTGATCTTCAATTTATTGAATCTTAGTTAAAAATTATTGTAGTAATTATACTCTAATCACAAGATTGAGTTTAGATTATATGCATGTGCATTCTTCATGAGCATAATTATGATGAACTATCTTTGCACCTATTTTGTCTTTCTGTCTCAAAATGAAGAATATAAGATGAATGGTGAAGTTTTCAGACCAATTGAATATTTTAGAGGTTCATGATATGTTTTGTAAATTATTTTTCTCTTTATAATATGTCCTTGAAGATGTATATGATTGAGAAAGTGTACAGATCATTTGGAACCTTGAAAATGCTCTCTGCACTAACTCACAATGCATTCTCTTGTGTTCAAATGAAGGATATAAGAAAATACAAAGGTTTTAATATTTAAATGAGACTCCAAATGATTTTTACAGTGTATGTAATATTTTTTCACTATGTAACTCCTTTGTAGGCCTTGTTAACACTAGAAGACAAAGATTGTATACCAGTTTGAAAAGGGAGGTTGTAAGTCCTAACTCAGATTCTCCAAGTTTGTAACTTAATGTAAAATAATTAAAACACATTACTTTAATTTCATAATATCATGAAGAGTCATAAGAGCTAAGGAAATGAATGAAATATGAACCTAATTTTGAAAAGGTAATATTTTCTCATTTTTAGCACTTTATGTCTTGTCCTTTAGTTTTCCTGATCCGTGTTGAAAGGTGAAGGAAGTAATATAGGTGATAAAGTGAAGTGAATGAGTCAAAATAAAGAATAATTATGCTTGAATACAAATAATCTCTATATTTGTTTGAATTATGCTTATTGTAGAGACAAGAATAAAGGAGTACCAGATTATGAGATTGATGAAAGATGATGAAGTAGTAAGCTGAAACAGTGATCACATTAGGTTGGTGTAAGAAAATAGGAGAATAATTTGATCAAACTATCTATGTTTAATGCTTGAGTTATAGCTCAGAAAATTGGGAGTGATATTCCATACAAGTAGGTGCTTATAAAACAACAGTCAAATGGGTTCTTGGAAATGACTTGAAGTAGGAGCTTCAAAACTAGAGTTAGAGATTCATGGTGAGTGGGTGCTCACCACTTTGTGAGATCATTGTAATTATTTCTATAAATTTTTCCTTAATATTAATTTTATTTCTCCTTTATGTGGCTTTTATCCCTTATTGGGTTTCCCACCTTAAATCTTGTGTTCTCATGTGTTTATTGTTTCTTCTTATTCCATGATGGTGTTTTCTATAAGTCCACTATTTGAGAGGATAATAAATGAGTGGTGCACTTACTACTACATTAAAATTTATACTTTTTAAAAGGAACCAATTCACCCCCTCCCACTTTTATTTCTTGAATGTTCAATAATTGGAATTAGAGCAGGTACCTTTAGAAGAAATTATAACCACTTAAGGAGATACTTCTTACAAAACATGAATAACAGTCAAGTTCTCTCCATAAATAGGTAAACTATCTTTAATGGGACTAATTACACGTTTTGGAATGTCATGATGAGTGTGTGTACCTTTATTATATTGGATATGATATATGGCTAATAGTTGAGAATGTCTACACTATTCCTAATGCATCTATCACTTTAGCAGCTGACAAGAAAGCTAATGAGAACAATTAAACAACCATGAATTCCATTCTTTGTTGACTATCTGAAACAAAGTTTGTAAAGTTCATACACTAGAAAACTTCTAAGTAAATGTGGGACAAATTAAATAATATATATGAGGGATATGAAAATGTAAAACTTGCCAAATTACAAACCTATAGAACACAATTTGAAGGCCTAAAATTGAAAGAGGATGATGGAATTTATTTGTATGTGTAAAGAGTGAATGAAGTGTAAATATGATAAAAGGAGTACGTTAAAAACAAGAGGAATATGTGATTTTTATAGAAATTATTAAGGTCTGTGACTCCCAAATATGATGCATTAGTTTTATATGTGGAGGAGTCAAAATTTAAAACCAAGCTAAAAATGGATGGTCTTCACGGAATCTTAGGGGCATATGAATTAAGAAACTTAGGACCCAAATCAGGAAGGATAGATATTACTTTCAAAGTTGACAAAGAACCAAATTAAAACAAGAGTAAAGACAAAGAAGAATCTGATATGGAAATTGATGATGAAAATATACTGGCTTTGTTTGTAAGAAAACTTAGAAGAGGCTCAAGTAAGTATAAAGGAAAATTTCCCCTTAAATGCTTTAATTGTGTCAAAGTAGGAAACTTTGCATCAAACTTCCCTCATAAGAAAAATGAAGAAAAGTATGAGCATGAAGAAAAAGGTAGGAGCCATTTTAAGCATAAAAATAGCTTCATGAAAGAATGAAAGAGAATCATTTTCAAAAGAAAAACAAACATATACCCAAAGGACCTAAGTTCAACTAAATAAAGTGATATAATCAGCTATGAGAGTTAGAAAGATGAATCCTATAATGATACCTTGTTCATGGCCTTTGAAACATCACATCTGAGAAGAACCAAGGGAATAATTATGTTGAGATTGAAGAGTCAGTAGAAGAAAATGTTTTTGTGGACTTGAAGACTCAAATTGACAGAAGAGTGACAAAAAACCTGATTTGGAGAATTCATAACCACTCTAGGTCCATTTCAAAATTTAGAAAATGCCCCATCAAATATCATATTCGAAGAGAAACTAAAATATTCTAGGGGAGTAATAGAGTCCACTCCACACTATTTAAAATCCACAAATCCTATAAAGTTTCATAAATCAGATTCAACGAACAATATCTCATAAGAGGCATTTATAGAATCCTAAATAAGATGAAGAATTTTATTTTCTCCATATATTTTGACTAGCTTCCCTTATAATGGTATAGAGCCATATGACATATCCATTTGCACACTACCTCCAACAGTAGCACCCCACTTTCATGACAATGACATGCCCCACTTGGCAGGGAAATCCACTATAACTGTGTTTATGGTCAAATATTTTCCAGGATAGGTAGTAAGTTGTACCACTAAACCTTTAACATACCATACAACTGGAACTTCCCTAGAATCCATGGCATAACAAGTCCAAGAGGTTTTTGATATCTTTATATCTATCTCATTCATAACCTCTAAAGGAATAACATTACATGAGGCTCTTAAATAAAACATATAATTATGAATAAGTCTCCCATTGAAAAATTAAAGTATTGAAGAAAGGATCCACATCCAATTGTAATTAAACCAAGGATAAGCCTAAATGTATTTCTAATGGTTCTTCCATGTTTTTTGGTTCTTCCTTGTTCTCTATCTCTGTAAAAATTAAGGTATTTATTATATATCCTACATCCCTTTCTTAGAAAAAAATATCATCCTTCAACCCTAATTAATATTCAAATGTTCTTTTTCAGAGTTATGGGATTCTAAGAAATTTTAAAATATGGAATGTCACTTTTATCTGACATAGAATCTTAGCCATGTCACATATGGTATACTTTGTTCGGGTTGGATTAGAGGTAAGGGTAAAAACTCTTTCTGTTGGAATGTTATCTTTTATAGCTTGGATAATAATAAAGGTGCTTGGATTTGAAGCATGGGCATGACCCCTATAAGGAAAAGTGTTCTTAGGATCGTCCTTAGGGATATTGGTCAAGATAAGCATTTTTAGTTTATCAATGATAGACCCTTTGACTTGTATATTTCAAAGGTTATAATTCTTTTCTTGAGAAACCACAACATTTAATAAATGTTTCCTATCTTCTTTAGAAGGGATCCCACCATCATACTTCTTGATCACTAGATATCTTAAGTAATCAAATTCATGATTTGGAAGCTCAAATGACTGGTCCATATCTCTATCAGCATTAACAATAGAAGGAATGGAAAATACATGACTTACGAAATCCCAGAAGTCCTCCATAGTTTTAGCATATAAGATATTAGTTGAAGTAGCTCCTTTCATTGGATATTTTCAGAATTCCATCATGCATATTTCATCAAAACCAGCTTCAACACTAACATCATAATCTCTAGAAAGTGGCTCATAAAGGTAATGTGGAAATAAACACTTATCACACCATTCAATGATGTGATCTTCCTCTATTAATGACACCCTTACTGTTAATGGATCAGGGAATGTTTTGTTTTCTCTAGGGGCCTGATGTTTATAACATGTAATCATAGCTCTTTTTTCTCTATCATCATCCCAACGATCTTTGGGATGGTTCCTAAATATATTTTGTCCTTGGGCCTGTTGTTGAACATGAGGATTTGAAACAAGTCCTTCTTCTTCTCTAGCAAGTGTGTATGAAATTTCTTTAAATTCTCCAGCCAAAGTTTTGAAAACCTCTTCTAGGTCAATGTAGTACCAAAATCTTGCACATTAGGCATTATTTAGCCCAGTTTTCATAGTACTATTTTTAGGGTTCTTAAGTGAATAAACTACTAATTAGTCCCATATTTTGGCCATATTATTTTACGTTTTATTTATCTTCTCCCGCACATTTTTATATACATGCCGAGCAATTTCGTCATTGTACCATAATTTTATACTAAACTAAGGTTCCTAAGCTTGTTTTGGGGTTCCCCGAGGCATCCTAGTCCCACTTGGGGTACCCTGCTCCTTTCTTAACTTTCCCACCTCATTTTGGGCTCTTTTTAGCTTTTTTATCTTTATCTTTTTCCTAGTCAGCCATATTTGGATTAATTATGAACTTAGAGAAAGAAAACCTTATAAATATAAATGTATGAGACCATAAAGAGGGTCCTAGCATCACTTACTACTATCACTCTATGTAGAGTTACATCCATTGCATCACTTGCATCCACATACTGCCATGCATCAAGGCTAGGAAATCTACATCAACACACATAACATATGGGGGTCATTACTTAATCTTTCATCACTCGGCACACTCGGTGCTTCTCAATAGATCTAGTGTGATAGATAGGTAATATTCTAGGTTATCTTGCAAACCTACAAAAATAGTATTTTGATCCTTCACAAATACCAGGGTGCATATTTTGCAGATTAGGGTACCTTGGGGTGCCCCATTACCTTCCTGGGTTCTCTAGTCCATTTAGATCTTCCAGATCCAACCTTTACAGAACTTATGAATGATCATTCCTGCTCCTAGAATCCACACTTAAACCTGCGACAATCTCTTAAAATCAGCTAAGTTATTTCTCATTATTTTCTTGCATATTAGGGTTTAGTTTCATTTGATATAATTATTTAAATTCGTTCCATACTACTTTAGCATGCTTTACAACATTTTAGTCCTCCTATATTAGATTAAATATTATTATACTTTCCCATATGTTAGTTTAATTTAAGTTATCAGTCAAGTACCTTGTTAGTCTAAGGCTTCTCTGGATTAATCAACTTGACACCTTCCCTCTTTGGAATCTTCCTACCCGCATTAATATTGTTATAAATTTGGATAGCCATACAAAAATCATGCCTAAAAGTTCTTGTATTCTTATCTGTTAGATAATATGATACCTTTTTTTCAAATGCATCTAAGTGCCTCACCAATAAAGAATCATCACTAAGCCTTATACCAATATGTAATATAGTTAAGGTTTTATTAAACCTAGTGTTAAATTCTTACACACTTTCGCTTGGAGTTTTTTTAATATTCTCAAATTCAGTCAAGAGAAACTTGGGATAAATCTTATCAGCATACTATAACTTGAAATAATTTTTTTATCTCTACCCAGGATTCAATTAAATTATATGGTAGAAAATTATACCATTCTCTAACATCTTCTTATAGAGCATATATGAATAACTTTATATAAACATCTTCATGCTCTATTTAAAATTCATTGATGATATTTTGAAAAATCTAAGATGTTGATTTCCACTTAAATCATTATTTCCTTGAAATATAGACAATCTATTTCTAATTTCCTGAGGTACTTAATTCAAATATCCTACCATCCCATGGAATCTTATTGGTCTATGGGTATTAACCACAAAACGAGATCTTGGTGGAGGTTGTTCCATATTATTTAGTGCATGTGTTTGAAAAGAAGGATTGAAACAATGGAGAATTGGGGGTTTTAGTTGAAAAGGAGTATGATCCACATAGTAGGAATAATTCATGGATTTAGTTTCCCAAAACACTCTAGCCTCAGGAATAAACAATGGACAAAGAGAATGATACATTTTCTACTAAGAAGATTTGAATCCTCTTGAAATAATGAATGAACATTGTCTTGAGGGATACTTGATTTAGATCCACTAAGCATGCTAACATAATTTTCCACTAAAGGTCGATCCAATTTAGTAAGTTAAACAACCTTCTCTTCTAAGCCTTGATCACCCACTAGTTTCCAAACTTCCTTTCTTCTTAAATTTTTTTTTATCTATGTCTAGAAGCAATCCTATGGTAGGATTAGCGTTTAAGAAGGATCTTCTTCTTTCTAGCTTTGCAATGGTGAAGAGTTAATCAACAAGGAGTAAATTATTTACATTGCTATATTCCATATTTTCTTTCAAAAATACGGAGCCGCCACTAAGATCTTACACCTTATATATGTATATTAACTCAAATATCTCTTTAGATATTGGATTTATAGATTAGTAAATAAATATTTTCCGATATTTATGAATTTTCCTGCACTTTTCCCAATGGAGTCATATTTAATGGAAAGTCTATTTATACTGAAAAAGTATAGGAACAAACACGTTCAATATGGAATATATTTTTGAAAATATTTGCAAATGGAATTATGAACATCAATTTAGATGCAAAAAATAATAGTGTCGTAAGCTATGTGTAGTGCCCACTTCGAACCACCACTTGAGACCTAAGAAATAAACTAGGATTAGCTAGGAAAATTATGGAATAATTTTATTTTGTTTAAGGGTAACAACAAGGTTATATGGAAAAAAATTTCACAACAAGGTTTAAGGCTACTAACAAGGTTAGAATTTAATTTCCAAATTTTTACTGACAATTACCTAAGGAGGATTTCTCAACATTTCCTCTTGGCACGCGTCAACAACTTCTGGTTGTCATGCGTCAACATCTCCTAGTGACACGCGTCAACAACACTTGGTTGTCGCGCATCAATCCTTCCCTTGACACACATCAACAACCCCTATTTTCACCCATCAACTCTTCCTTTGATGAGCGTCAACGACCTTCTTGTCGTGCGTCAAGACATCACCTTGATGCATGTCAACCACACATTAGTAGCTCCAAGTGACGCACATCAATAACCATGGGTTGTCATGCATTAATGCTTCACCTTGACGCACATCATCAACCTTCCATTTTCACATGTCAATGCTTCTCCTTGACGCACGTCAGCAACCTTTCATTGTCATGCGTTAACGATTCTCCTTGTCACACATCAATACATCTCCTTGACACACATTTTCAACATGTCGGCACTTTTCTCCTCATGTGCGTCAGCTCCTTTACTTGTCATGCGTCAACATAGGAAAACCTCCATGCCACATGGAAATCATGCATGCCACATGTCAAATCATGATTGGGTTTGAGTCGACGGAGAAGTGGAGAAAACTGGGAACATATTTTTGAGAAAAAATTTAATCCTTTTAACAGTTAGATTATTATACTTATATTTTTCCAACCTTAGACAACAAAACGGCTGGGTGAGTTTCAAAATGGATTTTAATAAGATTTAAAGGTTCTTTCTTAAGTTTTGAAGTCAACTTAAGTTCATTGGGACTTAATACATATAAATTGCAATGTTTCATTAATTAACTTATAAAGAAGATTCAAAATGTACATTTCTAAATAAATTGATCTCTAGATTTGAAATAAATAAACAGAGATCAAATCTATAGATTCTTAAAACATTTTCTATCTAATACATCCCATTAATTCCAGCAAACATCTAACAGTCAATATACAAGCCTGATTTCCAATTTATCAACTTAATTCCAAGGAATAAACTATTGTCTTTTCCTTACACACATTTCTTCCAAACAGAATACTCATTTCATCACAGCAACTCAATTTCAATACGCAATACACTTTTGTAAATTGAGAACAGAAACACAATTCTTTATTGATTCCAACACAACTTTACAACTTCTTTGTTTCCTTTTGATTTCAAAAAAATTCTACAAAATATATCACATTCCTTCAAATAGATAACAGATTTGAGATTTTACATTTCACATGATGAATTCAATCTTCCATTTTCAATATAAATGCCTTTCCAATACAAATAATAAAACATTTCATCCACCTCAACATGGGAAGGGTTACAATAACTTTACAAAAATAGGGACTGTCAAAACTGTACATTTCTTTCTCCAGAACAACAACAGGCTGATTTTCTTCATTCTTCAGTTGAATCACAACAAGATAGGAGGAAAGGAAATGCTCTCCACCCAACCAAGATATCCAATGAGTAGGGAGAATCCATATTTCCTCATCGGCCCTCAAGCCCTAACCATAATGTAATAAAAAATGAAGAACAACACATGGCAACAATGGCTTCCACAAAACACACAGGCAAAATATGCACATTTCAAAAAGACATTTTTTTCACGAAAGATGTAGTTCCCAACTACATAATAATTGTAAACTGAACAGAGGCTCCATTAAGTAAGCCAAAACAAGAGAAAGGATTCTATGGGGAGCTATTTATGCCTCCTAATGGGAAATGAGAAATCACCTGAAACAACCCACCAAAATAATCACCTTCCATACCCTTATGCCTCTCCAAAACTTACTTCTTATGCCTCCCCGAAATTATCCCTTATGCCCCCCCCCCTCCCCGAGAGTAAGGAATGCAAGCTATTCCTTTTCCATGGTAGTTCCCAAATCCAAAACTCCCTCCACAATAACGGATGCCATTGGTATTCCCTTATACCTCCCCATATGAAATCCCCATAGCCTTCTCCTACACCATACCCTAAGCAGTCTACCCAACCAGCCAACAAATACAAACAACAAGCACCATTCTATACAGAAAACAACATATAAAAAGTTTAGTTTCCTACCTCTCCATTAATGGAGTTCATCCCAGCACAACAAGCTTTTCAATGTCAACAACCAGTCTAGAAACAGTAATAACCAGCAAGCAAATGATCTCCAATCCCTTCATAAGAAATAGCTCCCAACACACCAATGAAATCCACTCCCAAGAGGAATGCGCTAAGATTTACCTAGCAAGGAAATGAGCCCAAGGAGGAAGTTCTTTCAAAAATAAAGAAAGTTCTCCCAAGAGGAAATGTGCCCAAGCTTCAACAACCCAGAAAAATGTGCTCAAGAGGGGAAGGTGTGCAAGGTTTCAACAACCCAACAATAAGCAAAGAGTTCGACTTATAAAGGAAAGGAAGAGGGAAGGGTGATGTGGATTCCAAGTGGGATGCCACATCATTCATCCTCAACCCTAAAAGAAAATTTAACAACATTAATTACTCACAATAAATGAAAGGACAAAATCAACTTACACACTCTAATTAACCCATACCCCCAGAAAGGACAACATTAAAAGTATGACAGACAAGTACAATAAATTCTTACCAAATAGTCATATCAATATATAATAAATAAGTATAAACTTGCCCTCCAACCCATAAATATGGTTGGTAATTAATTTTAAGAGGTGTGGGAAAAATTTGACTTGTCCCACAAGCCTCAAAAAATAGCCCCCAAGGACAAATTCGAATTCCAAAGGGATGAATTGTCTCACACTCCAAATCTTATTCCTAAATTCTCTTACAACATCCTACACATTCTCTTACAACTTGCATTTATATTAATAACTTCATTTATTAAATTCCTATGGCATAAAGATTTATTTAATTAACACATGGGTATTTACAATATTTACTCAACACAACAATTTAAGAAAGGGGTAACACAACACAAAGTAAACACATGCAAATATTACAAAAAGGAAACACATTAAAACCAACCAAGAAATCCCAAGGTCACATTTTAAAGGTGATTCCCCCCATGGGAATCCCTAACAGCACAACACACAAATAGTACAGTTGCCATGGTGACCTCATCAAGTTCATCAAGAATTTGATTATGGTTAGTTTCCAGTCCCCCAACATTGTTGTGATAGTTTGTCCTACAAAATAAAAATACCCCTTCAGCCTTGTGGCCATATCAGAATATCTAAAAATAATATAATTAACATCTCAAAATCAAATATAAGTCACCACAATATCAGGAATTCAACATCATCATTCAAGCTTAAATAACAAGTATATCATCATCCAAATACTTCATACTAGATTTATCCACAATATCTCATGTCACAATTCCAAACAACATCAATAATATATCCGTGTCAATAGTATATCATCATCCACATAAATAACATCTCGAATAATCAACATGTATAATAACTGAATCCAGATTCATAATAATCCACCATCTAACATCTACACATCATAATAATAAAAATATAATTAACATCCAAAACAAGATTAACAATATTAGGATTAGTATCTAAAAGTGTCAAAGGAAAGTGGGCATTACACTATGTATATATTTCTCAAATCCAAAAAATATCTCCTCAAAAATGGCACAAGAGGCATGTTGACAAGACTCTATTGGATCTGATGCCCTTTGAATACCCTGAAATTTTTCATAGATGTGAAATAAAACTATCTTGTTCCATAAAATGGTGCTAGAGGTGTGTTGGTCTTCAAATCTATACCCTCTACTAGGCTGACAATAATTCTCTCGAAGAAAGGGGAAAGGGTTTCTTAGGAATGGTGATAAACTGGGTGATATGTCATTTTGTTGCTGGGAAGGACTCTTACACATTCCTTAGGGATCAAGCCTTGGGATGATTAAGGGGCATGTACAGAGGAGATGGCCTTTTCCTACTACTTTTGGTCTTTCCTTAAACTAGAGTTAGAGGACTTGTGGTGTAACCTGAAATGTAGAGGGAGAGATGGAGTCTTTATTCCCTTTAGTTTCTTTTCAAATGATGGACTGATCTGGGGAAAACATGTCCAAGGACACAATATTTTCACTCCCAAAAATCTTCACACAAAGTATTGTGTATGTTTATCACACCAAAATCATGTTACTAAAGGCAGTTGAGTTCAATTGCTTTTGCATTCTCTTAGTAATGGAATTAAAGCTAAAATATACCTTATGTGATGTTTTAAAGAAATTAGGTGGTAAAATGGAACAAATGGAAACTGTAAAATTGGGAGATGGGGTCTATTATTGTAATTATGACTTCACAAAGTGGGAATTATAGGAATAGAAGTTCATTATGACACAAAATTTTACACTACAAATATCCTGAAATCATGGAAAATTCACAAAACTAGACCAACCGATGACAATCTCAACTAAGAACTATTTTCTTTCATTTAAGATCAATAGATGCAAAGGATTCAATAAAATTTCCAAAATACCTAACATAAGAACTTGTGCAATTTTTTAAGAAAAGTTTTTACTGCTTCATCCCTCATACACATAAGATACAATTAGAGGCTTACAAAAATCTATCAACAAAATTTTTTTATGACAAATATTTTACAAATCAGTCCAATATTGCAAAGGGAAATCACACAAAAGAATATCAAACTTAATGACCAAAGCATAAAAATCATGGATATATCTATTGTATGAAAAAGATCAATAGTAAAAATTAAGACTGCAGTAGTAGAATATCACTAATTAATGGACAATTTTAGAACACAAAACCCAGAAGACAAATTTAAAACTCAAAGAATACATACTTTATTCAGTTCTTGAATTTATTAACAAGGGAACATATGATTAATGCTCTCAAATCCTATCAATGGATATACAACTGCAACCAACTTGACACAGAAATTTGGGAAACTAAGATCAGTGTGTATTTCATTATGGAAACATATAGTATTCACAATTAGATCTCTATCATTTTTAGAAATATAATTACTAATCCCCTTTGATATGATTACAAAAACCTAACTCAATTAATTATGATGAAAATCCTCATATCTAAACAATTGGATGTCTTATTACAACCCGATTACCCCCCTCCCCCAAAACTTCAGCAAACCATCCTAGAAAGACATGGCAAATGAGCTCCATTTTGTGGAAATATTTTGTAACCATGAAGATACCTTTTTTATTAAGGGTAAAAGAGGGTTGGGGGGACCCTTCCCCATTATAATGAATAATAGTGGAGATAAAAAATATATCAATGAGGAACACGTAGGACTGTCTCTTCCAGCGGAAAAGTGAAACTACAAAAAAAAATAAAAACAACAAGAATAACAAACAAAAATAAACACTAGCCATGAGACTTCTTCCCATTGGATTCGAGATGTATCTTAAGGGATTAATTAACTTTCCCTTACTTTCTTCTTCTCACCAAAGAAAAATCTTCAGCGGTGTTTAGATTAACATTTTCATTTGTGTGAACCAGTATAAAAATTTCAATATTATTTTCACCCACCTGATGAAGGATTACCGAAGGAGGAAGGGATAAAGCCCCAAAAGTTCTAGGAAAAGGATTATTCTCTATAGGGGTAGAAGAAGGAATGACCATCTCTTACACAGGAGCCAAAAATTCCTCATCTGTTGATCCATCTTCAGGCTCAGAATCTGAGTGACTGTTAATAACCAAATGGCTAGAATCAACATTCTTCCACCAAGAAATTTGATTAAAGGTATTTTTCTTCCCTAACTTAAAATCCTTTGATAAATGGCCAAGAGAAAAGTAGTTCCGAAATCTGAAGGGGAAGCCTTCACAGTCAATATTTTGAGTCCATATCCTATCCTCAACTTGAAGATCAACATAAGCAAAGAAATCCTTTGAAGTTTTCATATTGACCAAGATGCGATAATACGTAGTATACTAATACAAGGTCATCTTTGTGTCAATATCCAAGGTTTTTCCTAAGGAATCCCCAATATAAATTAAACATTTCTCACCCAAAAACTGGAGAGGAAGATATGGAAGATGAATCCACATAGCTCGGATTTGGAAATTTTCAGTTATAGGGTTGAATAGAAGGAACCATGGCTTCATTAGCAAGAAATGGTTTTGATAATCCCAATATCTATTAAAAATTAGATCTCTATCATTGGTAACATCAAATAAAACAATGAATAATCATCTAGTTGTGGGATAAATGTAAACTTTACCTTCAATTAGTGGCTTCCATGAAAAATATATCCAATCATGAAGAGCAGGTAGGCCCGAGCAGATATTGTTGAATCTACATATGATTACATTCTCTGTGAAGATACCTTTTATTCCTTAATTTTATTTTTCTTCTAGATTCTGACATTGATGTATACATGATTTTTTACTGTCATTGTTTAATATTTTTTATCCTATATGTGATGTCACCATCACTCATGCACCCAGTCAGGAACTATTTGTTTCCTCAGGTCATTATCTTAACTAATCTTACACCTGCCCTTTTAGGGAATATGCCTTGGAAAAAAGATAATCATTAATACTTCCTCGTATTTTATGCCTCCTCTATTATAATTTCCACGTTTAGCTGAAAATTACCTTTTAAAAGATATCAATCCGCTCCATACTCGTACGAGTTTTCAGAATTAATTTTCACATTTAATTCTCAAATGATACCTCACATAATTATTCCCAAATTTCATCCTCTTATAACTGCACATGTTTTCCTCATAAAATTTCAGCTTCCTTCAAGAATTCTGATTGAAAATAGAATTAGTGCATGTCCTTCTCAAGCAATGGTGGATGTGGCATAAAGAACTAGTTTGAAGGAAATTTCCTCAGAGAATTTGCATTAAATATTTGACCTTTCTAGTCCTTATGAGGATTTTTTAAGAATTATATTCAATATTGAAGATTAGGTGGAGAATGATGGGCCACTAACATCTTGTATGGTTAGGGTATCACTGATACAGAGGATTATAAAGATGAACCCTTTCTTTTTTGTCTTTTAGGTTTGTATTATCATTTATTCTGTTTGAAGAACAAGAAAGCTCCTGAATTGCTAAAGAATTTTTTGGCTCCACTTTTGGCCTGCCATCAACAAAAATATAATTGATATATCTCCTTTATTCTTCAATGAGTAATTTACAGAGAAATAAATTCCTCTAATGCCAATGAAATGTTTGTTGATGATCTAGTGGAATATATATCATCAATTTCTTTCAAAATCACCATGATGGAGTAAAGACTTGCTTGTCTTGAGAAAGAACCAACGAAATATTATTTTGGGAATGCCCATGAATTCCCACCACCTTCCCTGAGGAGACGCAAATGGGGAGTACCTAATATAGCATGTGCAAGTCAGCCCATTTCTGTTGATGAACATGAATATGTCCCCATGTTACAAACTGATGTTCTTGGGTCATCTTCAAATCCAAAATCTAGTACCTGATGGGGTATCAAGGTCTACCTAAAAGGCAGGTCTAACCTTTTTGAATGGGTCTCGTCCTATAGGAGAAAATTTGATTTGATCAAAATCATAGAAGTTCCTAAGGCACACATTACAAAAATCATGGGAATTGTCATGTTTCATGACTTTATAGGAGATATCCAATATGTTTATGGGACCTAAGATCGTAAAGAATTTGATTTTATAAAGAAGAAGATTCTGAATAGGATTTCTATCTTTACAAAGGAATGTGTAACGATCGATTGATAATGCCCCTATTTTGTAAGAACCCTCATTTTTTGTATATGCATATTATAAGTTATGTGAATTTCAAGGGTTGGGGCCCCTATAGAATCCCCTTTTGTTTTTATTATATACATATGATTATTTTTACTTTAGTTTCTAACTCATTACGTAGTTCCTGTAACTTAATTTACCTTTGGATAACACAACATTCATCTCTAAATTCGTGTTGTATGATTTGAAAACCTGCGGCTAGGTATTGATGAAATATGTTTCATTTTCTAAATTTCCTGTGGAGTTTTTGGAATCCGTGAAGTACCAACCCTTGTGATAATCCATCCCATGGATCTGACTTGTATTCCTTCTTCACCTGCAAACTATCAATTACTTTCTAATGTCTCATGGCCCTTTGGTAGAGTTTTTGAGTGTCCCGCGGCTTTTTTGCAATCCGCAGTGTACTGACCTCCTTGTTAAACCCGTTAAACATTACTCCAGTGTGTCACAGCTATTGTACCATCATATTTCCTTATCCCTTGCAAATATTCATCCACATAATCCTCTCTTGTTCCCATATTGTAATGCAACCAGTGAAACATTGAGTTCTCTATTCCGTAGAATACCAAGTTGATGCATCACAGATTTCGTAGAGTTGAATAGTCATCTCTGTCCTTTAGTTTATTTAGTTTTATGAGAAGGGAGTTTCATGGAGATTAAAAAAACCATTAGTGACAAGCTGATATATTCAAGTTTGGGTCCTTAGATGGTACAAGGTATGTCTTTATACAACTCAACTACGGAGGGCTCAAAATGAGCACCAAAACATACAATGTAGAAGAAAGTGAAAATGTATCATATAGTGTCATACAAAAGGTGAAGTTCCTGCAAACATCAGACACCCATGGTGTCACATGAAAATCAAGTCCTGTGATCCTGAAAACAAGAGATGTACAACCTGTAGTGCCCACTTCCCTTTGACACTTTTATTATTGATCATGATACTACTGACTATATTATGGATATTATTATAGTTTTTTTTAGTGTGATGTTAGATGTTAGATCATGGATTATGGTTGAATTTGATTCATATATGATGCATGATGATCACTAGAGACATTTTTATATATTGATGCTGATATATTGTTCGACATGGTTATATTTTGGATGTTATTCAGACATGTGATACATGGCTATATTGAGTAGACCTGGAAAATGAAATTTATTTGATGATGATATAGTTGTTGATAAAATTTCAAATGATATTGTTATTTTCCTACATGTTGTTGTGATTCATATATGTAGATGATGTTCGAATTATATTTATATTTATATTGGATGTTCTGGTGTGGCCACGAGGCCGAAGGAGGTATTTGTGTTTTGCAGGTTAAAATACATAACAAAAAACATCGGGGGATTGGAGACCAACCACATTGGAATTCTAGATGAATTTAACAAGGTCACCATGGCAACTTGTATTGTTTGTGTGTGTTTGTATGTTGTTAGGGATTCCCATGGGGGGATCACCTTTAAATGTGACCAAGGGTTATGTGTAATGATTTATTTGGTTCCTTTGTTTAGTATGTATGTATTTTATAAGTGATGTGGCCCCTTTTTATTTAAGTAAATTGTGGTAAATTAATGTGAGTAAACATATGATTAAAATAAATTAATCAAATTGGGACATAAGAAAGTAATTATTGGAGTTTTTGGCTCTAGTATTAAATGTTGTAAGATATTTATAAGTAATGTCTAAGTATGTGTAAGAGTTGTGTAAGTAAATTTGGAGTATGAAACACTTCATCTTCTTTGAAATTCGAATTTTTCCTTGGAGGCTGATTTGGAGGCTTGTGGGACAAATTAAACTTGTCCCATACCTCTTAAATTTACATACCAACCTTACCTATGGTTGGAGAGATAAAATTAGCCCTTCATTATGCATTTTTGTAAGTCAACTTGTATGTTTTAATTGCACTTTCTTACATGTTTTTAAATTCAGTCCTTATGGGGTGTGGGCTTGTTTTGGAGTGTGTAATTAAACTATCATATTATTCACCCACCTATTTATTATGCATTGGAGTATGAAGTTGAATTTGGTGTTGGAGTTGAGGATGTGTGAAGTGGCATACAACATGGATCCACCTCATCCTCTTCTCTTCCCTCTTCTATAAATTTGAATTTCCTTGGCTTGTTTTTGGTTGCTTCACTTTTGCATACTTCATTTGCGGTGAATTATTTTTGCTGTTAGAGATCTTTATTTTGGAAAGGTTTGAAGATTGTTGAATGCTTGTGCTTTGTTGATATTTTGGGCTGCTTGCATTGGAAACAACTATTGTTTTGAACTTGGAACAACTCCATCATGGAGAGGTAAGAGCTTGGCTCTTGAAATGCTCTTCTTTTATTTATGTAAATGTTATTGTTGTGAATGTTTTGGCATGTGTGTGGGTTTTTTGGGTATATGGCCTAGGAATGGTGTAGGATAAGGCTATGGGGAATTTTTTTGGGAGGCATAAGTGTTTTGGGGAGGTATAATGTGGGAGGGAGTTGGGATTTGGGTTCCACCTTACAAAGAAATAGCTTGCATTTCTTTAGTCGTTATGGGGTGCCATAAGAGGTTGGGGAGGCATAAGGAAATGTGAGGAATAAGGGGTACTTGGGGGAGGCATAAGACATATCAAGGTTTTGGAAATCATATATTTTGTCAGTTTGTAATCAGGCAGTGATACCCATTTCCCCTTTAGGAGGAATAAGTAGCATCCCCCATAGTTTCTTGCTCCTTTGGCTTGCATGATGAAGCCTGAGTTTTGTTTGTTATGTTTAATGTGGTTGCAAACTGCATTCTGTTTTGGAATGTGTTTTAAATTTGAGAATTACATGTGTGTTGTAGAAGCCTATTGTTGCCATGATTTGAAAACACATCTTCTATTGCTATTGGTTGGGGCTTAGGGGCCAATGAAGAAGGATGGATTCTCCTTTTCATTGGATGTCTTGGTTGGGTGGAGAGCATTTCCTTTCCCTTGCCTTTGTTGTGATCAAAATTGGATAATGATGAACCCACATGTTTGATGTTCTGGAACAAAGGAAAAAGACAGATTTGAAATTCCTTGTTGAGATTACTTCTTTTGTAAACCTTTTTCCCACTTAAAGTGGATGAAAATGTAATACATTTTGTGATGGAAAGATGTTCTATATTGGCTATGAAAGTGTAATTTGAAATATGAAAGAAATATACTTTGTTTTCTATTTTTGAAAGAATGTGAAAGAAATTGTAGTCTGTATGTTGTATTCAAGGAATGAAAGAAAGAAGTTGTAAAGATATCCTTTTGAATCAATAAAATATTGTATTAATTATCTCAAATGGCATTATTAGGTATTTAAATTTTATTGTTGAATGTATTTTGAAATACATGTTTGGAAATTTAAAAAATAAAATACGTATGAGGGAAATGTATTACTTTGTTTTGTTTGAAGTGTTTGATTTGAAAAATAGAAACTGCATTCTTATTTTAATGTTTTGGATTGAAGGAAAGATGTAATATAAATCTTACTAGCATGGAATGAAGTCAATGTTTTATAGTATGGAAAAAGAGATAGATTAATCTCTGTTTTTGAAATGTATAAAATTCATTTTTTTACTTCACTGTGAACTTTACAAAAAAATTATCAAAAGAACATAATGACCCTGCAAATCTAAAACACAAAATGGAATATCAAATTGTATTTTTAAGGGAAAAAGGACCCCAAAAAACCTAAAACACTTAAGAAATGTTTAAAGAACCCTTCAAATTGAACAAAGGCAAATATGTAGGCATTTTGATGTGTAAAAATTGGTAAATTCAAAATCTAAATAATCACACATTGTAACCTTGCATATCTATCCTAAAACCTTCCAAGTCAAATCCTCCATGCTTGTTTGGCATGTTGAGAAAGATTTAATGGAAAATTTGAACAAAATTTCTAAGTTAAAAATTACCAGTTCACTTTTAAAGTGACAGTAAAACGTTTTCAAAAAACTTACCCTTTAAAATTTATCAAAATTGAAATCTTAAGGTATCTGTCAAAAGAGTATGTCGAGACCTTTCCAAAAAGACCTCGTTTTCCAAAAACCAAGTTCCCAATAAAAATTTATGGCCTTATAAAGTTTTACTTCATTTTGGCTTCAAAAAATAATCTAACTATCAATTTTAAATGAATAAAAGAATCTTGGGTGGACCCGCGGGATAAATATTTCCCTTTGCACTTTTTCCGAAAAAGTGCTAAAGGCATTAAGCCTCCCGGCGCTCCTCCAACCCGAAAAACTCTTTTTTTTTGTCAAAAATAACATAAGTTTGAAAAAGGAAAATTTGGAAAATTTTCCTTGTGGCCCCGCTGCCTCACCCTTCACATGTGGAAAGCATTTCGGTGGGAGTGCTGTCCTGCAAGCGTTAACTTAACCTTTTTTTTGCCTAGGAAAAATATCATTAAATTCTCCGCGGCCCCGATCCCTGCCCTTGTCTTGGAAAAGCATTTTCATGGGTGCGTGGGCCCGTGCTTTCAACTTAGCCTTTTAAATCCCTTTGGAAAAATTCCCTAAATTTTTCCACCAACCCACCGATCCATAGCCAATGAAGGGCTGACACATAGCATCATGACGTGATGGTGGAGGAGCGGTTGAATTTTCTAAACTTAACTTTTTATAAATTTTCAGATAAAAATCCTAAAGTTTCTCTGCCACCTTGCCACTCGCAACCAATGGCTGGCTGACACATGGCATCCTTAGGCGTTGGAAGAGGGGCATAGCATTTTGACCCTTTTAATCTATTTCCTCTTTAATGTCAAAATTTTCCAAGTTGTTCCAACGGCCCATCGACCCACAGCTAATGAGACCCTAACACGTGGCATTGTTTGGCATCGGCAAAGGTGTGGGTTAATTTTCGCCCTTACATTTTTTTTTCCAAAATTCTAAACTTTCCAAGTTTCCTCGCAAGTCCATTTTCCCTATGCGAATCAAGGCTTGACACGTGCCGCCTTGGGTGTCGGAGGAGGTGCGGATCATTTTGATCCCTTAGCACTTTTTTGGCCATAAAATATAAATTTCTCCGGTGACCCGAATTCCCACTGGAGCTTGGAAATGCTAACACGTGTCGCCTTACAAGCTCGTGGGCGTGTAGAGGTAGATTGTTCTTTTTTCTCAAAAGGAAGAAAAGCACTAAAGTTCTTCCTCGCTCCGCCGAACCACATATGGGAAAATTTTTCCTTTCTACTCCACTGGTCCGACTCCTCCTCCAGGATAAATTTCTCCCCGCGGCCCGCAAGACCGCCCTTAGGAAAATTTTCCTCTCTAGGCCCGCAAGCCCATTCTTGGGAAAATTTGCATCCCAAGGCTCACTGGCCCATAACTTGAAAAATATGAGGAGTTAGGAGGACTTCTTTATATCAATGAAAAGGTGAGGAAATTTTCTATCTAATGGGAATGTTTTAAGAAATTTTTGAGTGCATTAATGATGAGAAAAATCAGGTTGAATATTGTAGTGAGTTATGGGAGTGAGTAAGTGAGAACTTACTCTATTAAATTAAATGTGTAATCTAACCCTAGGTTTTGACCTTGTAAATTATACCCTATTGATAATTTGAGCTAGGTATGGATTTATTTAGTTGTTTGTAATAGAAATGTAAATTGTTGAGTTTAATTGTTCTTGAAGCCTTGTGAACACTTTAAACAATTATTCCATAATTTTCTAACTAATCATAGGTTGATTCATGGGTCTCATGTGGTAGAATATTGTGGGCATTACACCTTATATCAAAGCCATGGGTTCAAAAGCTTGGACCCTTGGGCACACTAGTAAACTTCAGACTTGAACTGTAAACCTAGTACAATATTAAACCTAACATACTTTTAAATCTAGAAAACACATTTTCTTGGAGATTGTAAACATGAAAGACTGAATAAAACCTATAATAATGAACTAACTCTTGCCTTGGTCTGTGCATGTGGCGTGAACCAGGTGAGGGGTATTTTCACATAGAATTAGATTTTCCACCACCGGATCATGTTGTGGTAGCCATCTTACCACAAATCTTGCAGACACTTTGGGATGTTAATGACGCTTTACGCGGAGGGCCCATTGGAGGACATTTAGATAGACATGATGGAGATCCTTCTATGGATGCCCATGCATCTCCTTGAGATAGTGAGGAGCATAGAGAAGAGAACTCCCATGCAAATTTAGGCCAAGACGATTCACCGCATACGAGTCAGGGTGATCAGATACCAAGACATAGAGATAGATCTTGGAGCCCTAGGCTTAGGGATGATCATGCTGGGAGGCCTAGGGATTGCCAAACCATAGCTACAGATCACATCAGGGAGATCCTAAAGCTACAACCATCTCATTATTCTGGTGACACAGGTGGATTTTAGGTAGAGGCATGGTTAGTGAGCATGAGTGGTTGCTTTAAGCTCTATCCTTGTTCTAGCAACACAAAATCTCATGTTGCAATCCATCTATTAAGGGATGGAGTAGGCGTATGGTGGAGGAAAGAGGAGCAGAAGCTCCACGTTGATTATAAGATAGTTACCTAGGAGCTCTTTGAGGAGTGATTCAAGAGCAGATATTTATCATGGAGGTTCATATAACAGAGGATCGATGAGTTTCATGACCTTCGGCAGGCATCCCGTACAGTGGCTAAGTATAAGAGTAATTTTCTGGATCTACTCTAGTATGTTGATTACATGCAGGATGAGTAGGTGCGGATCGAGAGGTTCATCCAGGGCCTAAATCTAGACATTGGAGGTGCGGTTAAGATCCACTTCCCATAAACTTTAGCTGAGGCCTTTGAGAAGGCCTACATAGTAGAGGAGACTCAGTGGAAGACCTAGGAGGCTAAAGACTGAGTCTGGAGCCGCATACAGTAGATGCGGGACAATAGAGTGAGGGGGTCAACTCCTCCTCCTCATGGTGGCCAAAGTTCTTTGTAGTCATATTTTAGACCACAACAGTAGCAACAGTAGTAGTCTTGCCCTCATTATAGACCCCCACAGAGATTTGATACACAGAGGGGTCAGAGTATGGGGTCTCCTCCTAGGGTTCCCATCAGGACACAGGGTGGACCTAGAGCTCAGTCAGTAGGAGCTCACCAGCAGAGACCATAGAAAACCACAATCAGATCATTAGGATCCATGGCACAGACTTCCAGAGAACCGGCTGGACCAGCTACTCAAGGGAGAGGATCAGACAGTTTTTTTGGTTGTGGTGTTGCTAGATATTTTTAGAGAGAATGCCCTCATAACCCTAACAAGGGTAAGACACAGATCTCATAGCCGACTATTGCTGACATGGGATGCAGTCATCAAATTTATGCAACGGTCAAGAACTGTGAGGTTGAGCATCAGAGTATAGTTATTGAGACTATAGGTACCATTGGTGGTAATCCTACCTCCATTCTATTTTAGTATGGATCTTCTGATTCTTTCACTGCACCATCTTTAGTAGAGCGATGCATGCTAGTGGGAGTTAGGCAGGGTTATAGTTGGGATGTAGAGATGGCTTCTGGATCCAAGATCTCTGTAGAATCCTTGGTTAAGGAGTGTATAGTGGATTTGGGACCTTCCACCACTACCTTGAGTCTTCGTATCCTTCCGTTGGGTTCTTATGGAGTCATCTTGGGCATAGATTTGTTATCTACACACAGAGCCAGGATGGATTTTTACCATAAGACTATATCCTGTGTAGATGAACTAGGAGTGGATTCAATGATTTCAAGGGTCAGGAGACCCGTTTCCATTTGAACCATCTCAGCTATGAAGCTTAAGCGGTGTGTGTGATAAGCTTGTCATATGTATGCGGTTACAGTTAGTGACCAATTTGAGGATGGGTCGGTCATTGGATGTCATTTTGTTTATAGATGTTGTCATATGTATACGGTTACAGTTAGTGACCAATTTGAGGATGGGTCTAGTGGACCATCATTGGATGATCTAGTTGAACAAGGTAACAATTAAGAATCGTATCCCCTTCCGCACATAGATGATTTGTTTGATCAGATGAAAGGAGCTAAAATTTTCTCTAAGATAGATCTTAATTCAGGTTATCATCAACTAAGGATTACAGAGGTGGATATTCATAATACTTCCTTTCGTACGAGATATGTGCACTATGAGTTCACATTGGTGCCTTTCTGTTTGACTAATGCCCCCACAGTGTTTAAGAGTTTGATGAATTGGGTATTTAGGAATTTCTTAGATCGCTCTGTGCTCATCTTCCTTGATGATATTTTGATTTACTCATGTACACGTGAGGAACATGAGGGGCACCATCACAAGGTTCTTTAGTGTCTTCGTGAGAAGTTGCTTTACTGGAACTTGGAGAAGTGTGCATTCTTTCATATAGAGGTACATTATCTAAGCCATATCGTTTCTGGGGAAGGTATCGTAATCGATCCTTCCAATACTAGAGCTATCATGGATTGGCCAGCACCCATTACTGTGACAGTGGTACACAGCTTTAAGGGATTAGCAGGTTATTATAGGAGGTTTGTTTAGGACTTCTCTCGGGTTACGCATCCCATCACTTCCCTTCAGCGGAAAGGGAAGAAGTTTGATTGGTCAAATAGATGAGAGCAGGCCTTCAGGACACTAAAGGAGTTCCTCATGACAACACCTATTATTGCAGTGTTGGATCCATAGGGTGATTTCTTCACGTACACGGATTCTTCTTTGGCAAGAGTTGGAGGTGTATTGATGTAGGATGGAAGAGTAGTGGCATTTGAGTCTCGTAAACTCAAAAATTATGAGCTCAATTATCCTAATCATGATCTTGAGCTTGTGGTAGTGGTTCACGCCTTTGTTTGATGGAGACACTTTCTTCTTGGTCAGAGATTCACACTGAGGACATATCACTTGAGTCTTCGCCACCTCTTCACGTAGCCCAATCACAATGCTCATTAGTGATGTTGGATGGAGATACGTTGTGAGTATGACATGGAGATAGAGCATGTGAAGGGGAAGGAGAATGTGGTTGCAGAAACTCTCAGCATATGAAGACATGTGGTTATGGCCACTTCAGTGGGCACAAATTTGTGGAGTAGGATTCTTCGAGAGCTTCCTTTTGATAGTTTCTACGTTGCAAATAGAGTAGAGATCGAGTCTCAGAGATCCCTTGAGGGGAAGTTTGATGTATTTTTATTAGAGGTAGATGGCCTTCTCAGGCACATAAGCTGGATTTATGTTACTGGAGATGGAGGCTTGAGACAGGATATTCTGATAGAGGCACATCATACACCTTATTTATCCCATCCTGGGGTGAAGAAGATGCACGCCACTTTGAGATAGTTATATAATTGGGGAGGAATTCACAAATACATGTCTGAATTTGTTTCACGCTATTTAGAGTTCCAGAAAGTGAAGGTCGAGCATCAACATCCAGCTATCCTTCTCTTTCCACTTAGAATATGATTTATTTTCTTGGCATGATAGTTTTATCTATCATATTCCTCTATACATCATGTATCTCACTCATCTAGTCCCTACAAGAACTGGGGGGAATCTCATTTGTCTTCACTACCAAATTTTACATGCTCCATACATTCTACTTCTCTTCATCTGGTATGGACTTAAAACATGCCCTGATTATCTACATATCCTACACTATCATCAATGACACAACCACAAAAAAAAACCTTCAAAAATAACTAAACATATTTCAAAATACAAACAAATCTATATATCCCAGAAAACTACAATACACAACACTTGCTCATGGATGCTCTTCCAAAATATCTCCATTTATTCATATGTCATTCCAATTCTCAATTCACTAATACATACTTCACATATAGTTCATTCAAATTCCATGTATTTATTTTCTTCAAAAAATTTGTTGAACTCTTTATTATCTTGTTTTTACATTTTGTGAGTCAATAGTATCTACTAAAGTGTCTTGAACTTGGTCTCTCATTACTTGGTGAAATAAGAATGCCTGAAATCTTAGAGATCTAAACATTATTACACACTTAAAAAGTTTTTTTAAGACACTAAGACATAATTTGTTGATGTTTACCAATATTGTCTCCATAATCAATCATTACATTACTCCATCAAGCCACTAGTGGTTCTAAACCCCCTAATAAAATGAGAGAGCTCGATATCATGTTAAAAACAAATTAAAAAATCACAAGAAAAAGACAAAAAAAAGAAGAAGAAAGAGAAATATGAAACACAAACACTCTTTCAAGGGTATTTCTAGTATCTTTATCAAGGATATAGACACCTATATGGTAATAGAGAAATGCTACGACCACAAAAAAATGTTTCTTCATCAAGGATATATATCTAGTTAGTATTGGAGAAATAAACGACTTACAATTTTATTCCATTCTATTTATCACCAATCACCTATTTCACTCACACCTACACATTGGCTTGTGTTTTCACTCTTATGTTATGGTTCCTCACTTAAAGTAGTAATTAATTTTTGCATGCACACACATGATCTCAATAAGACATAGGAAATGTGTGTCTCTAGATAATTTTAAATCCTTATTCAATCTCTTGTTTTAGTTCACTCATTGTCTCATGAATTGTTCCTTCCATTTCATCACATGTTCACCAACAATGTTGTTTCAAACATCTTCTATACAAATACACTCTTGTTAAAAATAATATTAATCCACCAACAATTATTACACTCCATCATTTCAACCATGTCAATTTCATCCTTACATTTCACCTCATCAATACTGAACATCCAAGGGAATTCACTTCCTTATGTATACTTTTGCATAATCACAAATTTTCATCTCATTTAATTAGTAATTATTTCTCTTCACTTAAGGATACGGTAACACCTCTCTCAAACTCTCT